>OW679200.1:125518407-125555387 GCA_940337035.1 Agriotes lineatus | reverse complement strand
ATGAGTTGGAGGAGAGGGCAATTTAAAAGTTGAAGTTCAGTAATTCAAACCTCTACACATCTTAAATGCAGTAAATATCATTTAAAAGCAGATATCGGGTGTCCCATTTTGTACTGAGGATTTATTTTTTGCAGAAAATTTTCAAAATATTTTTAGTTTATTCATTTCAGCCTAAAGCAGAGATACGGGAATTATGTTTAAATATAGCATCTGTCAAATATCCTCCTGGGTTGTTCCTGAACGTGGCCAGTCTTTTGGCAAACGTTTTAATTATATTTTCGTGCAATTGCGATTATCGCAAAAATGTCATTAAAAATTTGTGGACATAAAAACCCTCGAATAACTGAAGAGCAACCAATACAACCGCGTTGTCGCGTTACTGTATGGTATACTTTTTGGGCTGGATGTGTCAGTGAGTGACGAAACACTTATATTCAATAGTGAACGCTATCGCCACATGTCAACAAACTTTTTATGACACTAATTATTAGCAATACGGCATTACACGTTAAAGTAAATAATGGCGGTGGAAGTGAGGTTGTAAAGTTATTCTAGTTACTTCTTTCGTGAGAGGTAAAGTGTTTTTTAAATAATTAAAGCATTATGTAATGAATAAAGTCAAATGTGTACCATTATAATTACCTTTGATAACTATCTTTGACAGCTACCGGCTGCAGAAACAGTCGCCTGTGCCGTCAAGGCCATCTCTTTACTATGACATAAATTATAACGGTCATAAATGCAAACCTTTGTTAAATCGACATTTATGGATTAATAACAATAAATTTAAGGCCGCAGAAAAAATATTATGTGCAGACTCATGCATAAACATCCACTTTTAGCACTTGTTGCACAAATAGCTATTAGCGGTGCAATCTCAAAATTATTGTATAGTACCTTACTACCTCGCCTAATAAACTTAGAACTCAATTTTTAAGATCGTATTGATACCAAATATTTAATTGTAAGGTTACAATTTAAAATCGATCTAGAAAATAGTACATTATGAAATTAGTTTATAATTCAGAGGATTATGGTATGAGTGAATTTTAGCGCATGAGCGAAGCGAATGCGCTAATTTCACGAATACCATAATCCTCTATTATAAACGAGTTTCATATACTATTTTGTCGTCGACTAACATAATAATTTCGAAGGAAATTAATTTCTGCTATTTTTTAAAAGCAGTTCATGTATACAAAACTATGACGTAGTTGTTGCTATGATAATGTGGTTGCTAAGCTATTGTTTATGCTTATGGTAACAATTTTTGTTTAGCGAACACATTTTCGGCCAAAATGAATGATTGTCACGAGCCTTTATTAATAAGTGATGAAATTCTTAAAAAAGCTGCAGAAGCTGAGCTGAGTCTGATTCCTAAAAAGTCGGAAGAGATTTATAAGAAAGAGTATGACAAGTTTTGGCAATGGCTAAGAGCCAAAAATACGGAGATAGTTACAGAAAAGGTTGTGCTTGCGTATTTTTTAGATCAGGTAAATTATTTGCATTTTGAGTTAGATATATTAGCTACCAATTCATCGTACCTTATTTTTAGTCGAAGATTTACAAGTCTTCATCGTTATGGTGTCTGTTCTCGAAGTTGAAATGCATGTTACGAATAAAGGACAATATTGACATTAGTAATTTTCCTAAACTTACTGCCTTCCTGAAGAACTACTCGGTTGGTTATGCACCAGAGAAGTCTGCAGTGTTTTCAAAGGAACAATTAATACATTTTTTTGTAAATGCGCCAAATGACAAGTACTTGCTTATGAAGGTACGATTTGTTTTTTTAAATGTCAAAGTTTATTATAGTTTCTGTCATACTAATGTTATTTATAGGTGGTTGCAATTTTTGGTTTGTTTGGGGCTTGTCGACGTGCAGAGTTTCATAATTTATGCGTTGGTGATGTCAAGGAGGAAGGCTCTGTGCTGGTTGTTTATATCAGGGACACAAAAACTCACAGGACAAGGATATTTACAATTTTGAATGATGATGGCGCAGTGAATTATACTGATCTTATTAAAAAGTACATTATTTTAAGACCAAAACATGTGAAAATTGAGAAGTTCTTTTTATTCTATAATTGCGGAAGATGTACATGCAATCCGGTTGGCATTAACACATTTGGCCAGATTCCTCGAAAGATCGCCACGTATCTGAAAATTTCGAATGCTACTGAGTATACGGGTCACTCCTTTCGGAGAACATCCGCTACGATTTTAGCAGATAGCGGTGCTGATATTAGAACCCTCAAAAGACATGGAGATTGGAAGAGTGATGCAGTTGCTGAGGGATATATTGCAGATTCGCGAGAAAATAAAAACAAGATTGCCCGAACCCTTGGAGCTGCTAGTGGACAGATTAGCAATGTGTCTTCAACGAGTAATGGTGTTCTTTCTACCGCTAATACATCTATGTCGGGTATCACAATATCAGGAAATTTCAATTGTAGTATTCATATTAATATAAATAAATCTGATTGATCTTTGTGTTTATTTTGTTGTTATGACAACTTTATGGCATTCGTGCCATAAAGTAGGTGTTTATGCATGATTTTCCCTACATTAAAGATGGCATTGTGACGCTAGTCGACGACAAATTATATGTATAATAATGACGCACCTTATATACAGTGTGTTATGGAAGTCCAAGTAATAAATTTTACCTTCATCGGTGTTGTTATAGACTATTAATCAAATTAATTTTAGTATCGTTAAGAGCTTCATTACCGCATTGAGTGCGGTAATCGGCATTACCACACACTTTTTATATAAAAAAAATACATTGAACAAGAATTTATAGAAGGTAAAATATTGAACAATACACGTTTGCTTATAGCACTTAACGATACGAGTTTGATTGCCAAAACGAGGCGGTGATACGAATTTTGCTGCAATCAAACGATGCTCATAATCGAACGTGTATCGTTAATATCTACAACCACATCTTATAATACTGAACAACTTTTTTTCGCCACTTTTTCGAAAACACCTCCAAAACTGGTAAAAATTCAAAATAGTTTTACTCTAAAAATGTATACCCGCCTATGGAATATTTTAATTTAGGATCATCCGGAATTGGAAGCCCCGGGCACCCTAGGCGAAAATCATACCCCTAGACCAACGAGCCTGTTATCAGTTGAAATATTTGTTTACTTTCGTCTCTATCTACAAGGCATTGGAAATGGCGATCATATCGATTTAAAAAATATACTTTGGGGTCGTTCAGGATTTGAACCGGGGACCTCTCGTACCCTAAGCGAAAATCATAGCTCTAGACCAACGAGCCGATTATACACAGTCGTGATTGATGAAATTCAGTGATTAAATTTTGTTATACGTTTTATACCTAATTGTATTATACCTAGTTTTACAATTATACTAATAAATTCAATGCTGTATCCATATAAGCACCTACAAAAAGGGGACTTGAATTCTTTCTCTTCTAAGTTCGGAATAAAAATTAGGAAACACATTTGAGTTACTGTTAGAAATCTTGCTTTAAAGTTATCCATGTTAATAAAAACTTATATTGGCATAAGAAATCAAGAACCGAATACCTTTGAAAGCCAAAGTCAATGTTCTCGAAATTTATGTATTTTGGTACTTACTTTACTATAGTTTTTTTTAAACCATTACAGCAGTCTATATCATTTACACCAGTTCATTAATAACAAATCCATTTTAAATGTAGCGTTTTCTAAAACTAAGCCAAAAGTACAAACAGGACGTCTAAATAAATCCTCCTGCAATAATTCAATAGAAGGCGCAAACATGCTTAATCTAGCTAATTAGATTTTCTTGGAACTCCAGTAATAATCCGGACTTCTATCTGCTTCAAAGGTTTTCAGTAATACATTACAGATCCTTAAAGTTCTAGAACCATTCCACTCGGGTGACGATATAAGGTTTCAGGCAATGTAACGGGACGCGAATAAAGTTTGTGTTTTAATTAATGTACGTTGCAATTCCTTACCGTGAACGTAGAAATTTGCTTTATTAATAGTGACCATTTAACTTTAATTTATTACCATTTTTGTTATCAGATAATACTTGCTGAGATTTATTTGCATTACTTCCTGGTTGCTCCCGGAATCCCAATACGCACCCAGGTTTCATTCTCCGCTGCTATTGCAACTGTATGATCCGAATTTTCTTAGACAGTGATCAGTGATAAAATATTGACTTGGCTTACTGTCAGTGTCTACAGTCAGTTATTTTTCCACCTTTGCCTGTACTACTCTTGAGAATATAGACTTCAAATCAAATTTATGTTTGTTTTTCTAATTCAACATGCAGCTATTCACGATGCTTGTCAAAATACAAAAAGAAAAGTTATCATTGAAAAAACAAATTTGTTGCCATAGTAACGAAACAACAGATTATTGCAAAACGCTCTGTATACTACTGAACGACTTTATACAGATTATTTTTTTATATAAACTAATTATTAAAAGCTTAGAAGCTTTACTTAGCTAACTTATTTAAAAAAAATTGAAATAATTTAAATGTTTTGTGATAATACTTTTTTTATAAAACTGAATCAACTCTGTATTTTCAATTTTGAGCCGTGATGCGTTGTAGATCTCGAAAATATTTTTAAAATATTACTATTTCCCTTGATATTTGAAATCATAGTTCTGGAAATATTTAAATGGGAAATGAAATGTCCCTGTGTTTCAATTATGAAAAACTAATGAGTTATTTCCTCTGAAGATTCACATGTTACGATTAAGAAGACAGTTAAAAGTCTCTAAAAGTATTAAAGGTTAATGTTTCTGCCCCATAAAAGTGTTGCAGAATTCCACTAATAATTTAAGGTTAATTTTATAAGCTATTGCAGTAAATTATAAACAATGTTCATTCTTTTTTACAGACTACATGAAAGAAGACCACCTGGCCGACCACCACAGAGATGGCAGAAGAGTTGGACTTCTATCTAACAAGGTCTAGTGTAGGTATCGAAGAAAAACAGCGGTTTCCCCTATATAAAGCAAGAAGAAGAAGAATTCTTTTTAAGAGAAGTGTGCGATTGCCTGTGAATCATTCAGATAAATGCTTCGCGTTTTCTTGTTCATATATAGCTCAGTTATTAAAAATTGGCAGGTTGTTACTTTGAAAGAAAAAAAATCTTACTTGGTAGTCACATAAATTCCAAACAGGCTAACATTTATTTCTTGAGACTTCAACCCAATGTACACATATTATGGCAACACAGATAATATTTATCTAAAAAACAAATTGATCGGAGTTATTGTTATTAAATTTTCATACTCATTTTATAAAACTGAAACTCAAAAACAGAAATTTGAAGACTAATTTACTTGCGAACAAAAACAAAGCCATTAAAAGTAAGTACTTCATATTCTTCATCTATTTATTATAACTTAAGTGCGAAAATATATAAACATAGAAACAGTGAAGTAATTTTCTCATAAAGCAGCTATAAGCACAAGAAAATTCAAGGAAAAAAAATTAAAAATCAAAGCTATAACTTTCTTAAGAAACTACCAGTTCACAAAAAAATGTTACTGATCATTTTTGTGCTAACGCTACCTACTTGAAAAATAATACAGCTTCTATTGCATGTTAAATTTTATAGTTGATATTTTCATGATAATAACTACTTTCCGTATAAACCTAAGCTAATAGGTTACAAAATATTATTCCAAATTTTAATAGAAAAAACATTAACATATTTAATAAGATAAATTCTTTGCCATGTCAACCGTTATACGTCGCCTTACAAGAAAACCACTGTATACACAAATATGCGTTTTAATTAAAATTAATAGCTAATACATTGACCCTGAAAATGTAAACGCAAACATGAGAGTCGCATTCCAGTCCATCTAGGGGCAAGTTGATTAGCCACAAAATGAAGAATGACCAAGGAGAAGTTTTCAGTGAAAGAGACAAGATTGCAGAAAATGTCGAGAAGTTTATCGGAAGCTTTATAGCTAAACGTGGGGTCAGAAGAAGTCCATCGATAAGAGCGAACTGGAGGCAGCTCTGAAACAACTCAAAAATTCTGCTAAATTAATGCCTCGAAGGGGGAAGGATTCCAGATTCCTGGAAGAATGCAGAAGTCATTCTCTTCTACAAACACGAACATGAAGAACTATAGGCCCATCAGTATGCTAACTATCTTTTACAAGCTGTTAACGAAAATCATAACGAATCGCCTGAACCAGAAATTCGACTTCTACCAGCCAGTCGAACACAGGTTTCAGAAAGGGGTACAGCACAACAGATCATATTCAAGCAATACGCACACTGACAGAGAAATGTACGGAGTACAACGTCCCACTTCACATAGCCTTCATAGACTACATGAAAGCGTTTGACTCGATAGAGACCTGGGCAGTGATGAAGGCGATGTCCAATCGCCGTGTAGCGTAGCGGTGATGAATGGCCTGAAAGCGTCTTACGTGCAAGGGAAGGCCATAAACTAAAATGTGACTTAAAGTGCAGCACTAAATCGGTTAGTAAAAGTGGAGTTCGCGATGTGACAGTTTAGAGAAAGTATCAATTGTACGCGTGCGCTACGAAACATCTGTAATGTCATGTATCATTGATGTCGTCGAGTTGAACAAACAAAACTAACTTGTCTAAACCTCACGATGCAATTTCTAGCACAGCCGGAGCTAGGTCGTAAAAGCAGGGATATCGGCCAACAAACCCTTTTTGCCCCAACTAACAATAGACTAGGTGGAAAGGGAAAGTCAAGCCGGGTCGACAATACAGTCGTAAACGCTCGAAAAGGAAAAGTCCTTTTCGACGAAAGTTATTGCAACCTCTTGTGCTACAATCGAGCAAAGGGAGCTTAGCTGGACAATCATATTGTACTCAAAAGAATAGGGAATGTCCCTTCCATTCAGGGGCACCCTATATAAACGCAAGTAGCTTAGTTTTCGGGATCACTTTTTACGTAACATCAGGTTACTTCAAGTAAAATCACTTGACTTAATATCACGTTTTCTGCATATTCCGACTTGTGCCATTTTGAAGCAAAGTCGAGGACCGAGGTCAATTTCCAAAGTTTTTTATTAATAAATAATTCAGTATCGAAAACCAGGCTACTCACAATTCGTATTTGTATTTTAAATTATTATTAAGGAATTTGCATATGTTGTATTTTGTTCGTGTGTTCTAAATTAATAAAAGGAATGTTATTGTTTCCACAAACGGTTGTATTTTACTGAACTTAATTCCATAGTAATAAACAACATAATAGTTCCAGTGGTGCAAACCACTAAACCCGCATTGATTCCAACTTGATCCGCTACATTTACGAGAACACCACCTTACATGTAAGGATCGATGAAAACTAGACCACTGGATAGGTTCCCGTGAGAAGGAGAGTAAGGCAGGTAGACATAATTTCGCGAAATTGTTCACCTTGGCTTTAGAAGACGTGCATAAGTGTCTATCCTGGGAACAAAAAGGCGCCAACATAAACGGAAAGCGTGTCAACCACGTCCGCTTTACGGATGATATATTCCTATTTAGCAATGACGCAAGTGAACTATCAACAATGATCCAAGAACTCAAGGACTCTTCCCAAGCTGTGGGTCTCAACATAAACCTACAGAAGACCAATATCATGAGTCCAGATGATATGACAGTCACCATTGAAAACCACACTCTGGAGGCGGTCGATGAATACAATTATCTGGAACATAACGTCCAACTTGGAAAAGACAACCAAACAGCAGTAATCACCCAGCGAAATGGTCTCACCTGAATGTCACTTGGGAACCTCAGCTACATCCTCCGTCAACCAACCATTCCTACAAATCTAAAAAGGAAGGTCTACGATGCATGTGTCCTGCCAGTAGCGACATACGGACTCGAAACAATGACACAGCAAGCAGTGCCAATCGTCTCCGGGTCTGTCAAAGGGCGATGGAGAGAACAACGCTTGGGGTGAGCCTGAGACACAGGATACGGAACGAAGACATTAGGAGAAGAACAGGAGTCTGCGACATCGTCGAGCGGGTAGCGCGACTGAAGTGGCGTTGTGCAGGCCACGTGGCCAGAAACAACTCTAAATGGACCAAAGCCCTGATGCAGTGGAGAGCAAGGAAATCAAAGAGAAGCGTCGGAAGCCCACTGGCAAGGCGGAGAGACGACATTCAACGACATGCTGGAAAGAACTGGATCCAGACTCCCAGCAAAGATCGACATGGAAATTATTGGAAGCGGCCTATATCCAGAAGTGGACGTCTAGTGACCAAAGAAGAAGAACAAGACATTGACCCTCACAATAGCAACCTATTATACATTTCAATCCAGCTTTGTTACAACTACAGTTCCCAGAACATTTTCTAAATTTACACTTACAAAATACATTTTCGTAAGTTACACACTTGTCGCTCCCCCCACCACTGGTGACTGCGTATCGTTTGCTGGAATGCAAGTTGAAACATTCTTGGCCCGTTTTTTTAGGCACGTTTTATTATAAAATCAGTCGCAAGACAAAGCAAGCAACGCTAATCTAAACGAGTAGTAAATTTTCGTGAAAGTCGCGGATACCAAGGTGTAACGTCACCGCTACGTAACCTCAACGTCATTGGAACTTAGATAACGTCGTCTAAAAATTGCGGTCGCCAAAGTTATTTCTCATTTTGGTCGCGTAAACGTGATGGAAACGTTGCTATAACCCGGCGTGACTAGTGACAAAACAATTTAAAGTTTCTACAATAGTCACCGGTATGTTACAGGTTCCAGACACTAAATGTGGTAGTTGGGATGTACACTATTATTTCCAAGTTGTCATTCGAATACATTCGAAATCGAGAGGCTAACCATTCTACAAAAAATAGTATAGAAAGTTGCATAATAAATAAATTTTGATATAATACTTACCGTAATTTTTTGTTATTCCTGTTACGATAGCAAAAACTTTTCAGAACGTTGTACGTACTATGCTTGAATATTAAGCAGTTGATTTCCAAATGTGATTCTTCAAAATTCCATATAAAATGGAAGGTAAAAATAACGACTTTGGTATATAAACAAATTAAATTACTGTAGACAGTTACATTCTGCCATTCAATGTAAAAAAAAATATTTTTCCTAAACACCTGCACATTGTGATGTATTCATTCATCTCTACGCTGCTTAATGCGAATATAATGATCACCCATAACAATTATATTGACTCTTCAATGTGTCGTCGCGCAAGCTAGACGTTCGTTGCGCTGCTCCGCTGCATGTAATTTCTGGCAGTATTTAATAAGTGTATGAGTGTTTATTAGTTTACTACAATAAATTATAGTTGATAATTAAAAAGTGTATTTTGAGAATGGGCCGCGAAGAGTATAATCTGCGAGGTGGTAAACCCCAATCAACATCTGACCAGTCAACATCTGTGGACGCTGATGGTAGAGATGATATATTCGTACAGAGAATTGTGGAAAAGGTACTTACATCTGAAACCATAATGGGCAATATTATGAGTGTTATAAAGGATCAAGCTGCATTAGCCTTTGAAAATTTTAACGCTCGCATATCCGCCCTTGAAGAAGTGAACGCAAAACATAAGAAAACCTTGGAGGTGTACGACCTGAAATTAGACCAACTTGAACAATATTCGCGGAGGAATAACCTGAGAATCCACGGGATAAAGGAATCAGCTAATGAAAACTGTGATGAAGTACTAATCAATTTCTTTAAAAATGAACTTGGTGTTATAGTGCCTAACTCAGCTATCGACAGAAGTCATAGAATAAAATCTAGGAATCCAAAAAATCAGAATCCGCTGATAATTAAATTTTCATCATACAACGAGCGGAAGCGTATTTTCCAAGTAAAATCCAAACTGAAAGGCTCGAAGTATTTAATTAAAGAGGACCTCACTCGTCCTCGGTTCAACCTTCTGCACGCAGCTGGGCAAAAATTTGGGGTTCGAAATGTTTGGACACATGACGGTAACATTTTTATTAAGACGAATGGTCAAATTTATAAAGCAGAATGCGAAAGTGACCTGCTGATGATAAGGTAATCTCATTTCCACTAGGGGCAGCGTACGACCTCGTCTCTCGTTGTCTATTGTTTACTTTTTGCTTAGAAGCACTGTGTATCTTTATCAATCTTAATTGAATTTTTAAATCGCAATTTTCTTTTTGTTGTTATAATTATATATTATAGAAGGAGTTTGTAACTTTTTCAGAGTATTACTTATTTTGATAGTGCGCAAAAGCTTTTAAGCACTTTTCTTATCTTTTTTTTTCTATATATATTAGGTACTTCTTATAGGAATTCAAAGAATTCAATATATTTTATTTTGTTTTGTTAGAAAGATATTTTTTACTATTTAAAGCTATACTTTGTTTGTTGTTTGTGTATAAATAATTTCGGTAGGGGTAATTGGACATATATAAATACTGCAATTTAATTTTAATCATTAATACTTACGTATATAGTAATTATAAAATAAGATTTCATTAACAATTTGATTATGAATGTTGACTTATTAGAGCTTCCACACATTACTGATTTTTTTATAGATAACATTAGTGATTATAGACAAATAACAAAAAACTTTATTAATAACGATTTAGTTAACTTAAAAATTTTACAAACAAATATTAGAAGCCTACAGCTGCATTTTACTGAATTAGAAGTTTTGCTTCAATTCTTGGATAGTGATTTTGATATAATTGTGTTAGGTGAATGCTGGGAAATACATAGTACAGCTTTTCTTAATTTAAATGGTTATAAAATTTATCATAATAATAGTAATCTTAATAAATCTGATGGAGTAGTGGTTTACATTAAATCAACTATTACACATACTGTTGATAGAATAAACATTAATAATTTTATTTTATTGCGAACGAGTCTTATTCTTAATGACATTAAAATTTCGCTTACCGCTGTATACAGGGCACCTTCTTTTAATGGTAATGACTTCATCCAAATATTAAATGAGTATTTCACCAACTATACTAAAAATCAAATAGAAATTTTTTGTGGTGATGTAAATATTAACACACTCCTAATAAATGATAATTTAGTGGATTCTTACTTAAATTTAATGTGTACTTTTGGCTTTCATCGTTGTATCCACAAACCAACGAGAATTTCCGAGATATCAGAGACGTGTATTGACCATTTTTACCTAAAAGCTTCACTTAATTCGCTTAATAGCCTTCCTTTGACGTTGTCATTTAAAATTTCTGATCATTTTCCTGTATGCTTATATTTAAATTTTAAACAAACGAACCAATGTATTTTAAAAAAGGATCACATATCTAAAGAAATAATAGATTACAAAAAATTAAATAATATATTAGAAAGAATTCAATGGAATGGTTTAGTTGAGCAAAATGTTGACATTGCTTTTGAAAATTTCTTATATATTTTACAAACTGCGATTAAGGATGCTACTATAATTAAAAAGGAAAGTAAATTAGTTAAGAAAAAACAATGGATATCAACTGAAATTGTGGGACAAATTCATATAAAAAACATTTTATTTAAAACTTATTTGCGAAATAAAAACGACCCTAACGCGCACAATAACTATAAAGCACAACGAAATTTGGTGAATAATTTAATTCGGTCATGCAAAAATAATTATTATAAAAATAAATTTGATAATTGTAAAAATTCAAAAGAACTCTGGAAAGTTACTAAAACAGCTGCTAATATAAATTCAAAAAAGTCTATTATAACACAAATTCAAACTGAAGATGGACGAATAATTGATTGTAACGAGGCAATTGCTAATGAATTTAATAGTTTTTTTGTACATGTTCCGAATCAGTTGGCATCAGAAATAACAGGTCTGGATCAAGCCTTTCAACATAATATCAATGTAAATGAAAAGTCATTATTTTGGAAACCATTTGATCACTTTGACGTTGAAAATAGTATTAAGAGCTTGAACAACACCTTTTCACGGGGTTCTGATCAATTATCTACAATAGTTTTGAAAAAAATATCGAAGAGTATTTCTTTACCTCTCTCTACATTATTCAATTATTGCTTAACTGAAGGTATTTTTCCAAATTGTCTAAAAACTGCTATAGTCACACCAATTCATAAATCTGGTTCAATACTTAAGATTTCAAACTATAGACCAATTGCCCTCACGTCTTGCATCTCCAAAATATTTGAAAAGCTTATCAAAAAACAATTGGAATCATTTTTCAACCTTTGTAACATTTTCTCTGATAATCAATATGGTTTTACTAATGGGAAATCTACTGAAGATGCTTTGGCTTTTCTGACATCTAATATATATCATTCCTTAGACTCTTCTAAGCCTACTCTTGCGATATTCTTAGATTTGGCCAAGGCATTTGATACAGTTTCTCATCGTATTTTGTGCCATAAACTGGAGATGTACGGCGTGAGGGGGATTGCACTATCACTTATAAAAAGTTATTTAACAGGAAGAAAACAACAGGTCGTAGTTAATAATTCTTTAAGTTCTGCAAAATCTATATCGTGTGGGGTTCCACAAGGGTCAATTTTGGGACCATTGCTTTTTATTATGTATATAAATGACCTTTTGCTCTACAACTTACATAACAGTCATATGGTTTCCTTTGCAGATGACACTGCTATTGTGATCAATGGTGATTCATGGGATCACGTCATTTCTGATGCCACTAACCATCTTAAGTTTTTAAAATATTGGTTAGATAACAATATCCTAACCTTGAATTATGATAAAACGTTTTATATGCCTTTCACAATTTATAATCAAGCCTTGCCTATCCCAAATCAGTTGATTATTCATTCTTATAATTGTAAAGGAATTAATTGTGTTTGTTCTATTAATATTAAGAAGTCCTCTTCCATAAAATATTTAGGGTTAATGGTAGATCAACATTTAAGGTGGGATGTACACATAGATTACTTGGTAAAAAAAATACGTAAATTTATATATCTTTTTAGAACTCTAAAGCAGTTTGCTCAACTAAGCACTTTAAAAACGCTTTATTATGGTTACATACAGTCAATATTAAACTATGGAATTCTCGTATGGGGTGGAGCGGCCAGTATACATTTATCTAGAATTGAAGTTATGCAAAAAATGATTATAAAAGTTATTTTAAATAAACCATATTTTTATTCCACTTCATTGCTCTTTTGTGAATTTGACGTGCCTACATTTTATAGATTATATTTTATTTCAATTGCCAAATATATGTACAAACACAGAAATTCATTAAATTTAGAATTTCCACTACATTTATACAGTACTCGGTTACGCAATAATCTTGTCGCCTATACTCCTCAGATGAATAAGTCTTTTGGTCAGCACAATTTTTTATTTTTTATTCATAAAATATACAATTATATCAAAATTAACTCTACTATAGATTTTTCTATACCTTATAGTTCAATAACCTTCAAAAGAAAAATTTGCAATTTTTTGAAAACAGTATCTGAAAACGAAATAAAAAATTTAGTTTCATAAAGTATGATTCTAAATGTTTTCTATTGGAAGTTCTCTTATTTTACTTTATTTATACATTATATATATTGTTGTTTGTGATTAAATAATCCTTGGTTAATGAAATCTCAGAATTTTTTAAATTTGTATATTATAGAGGAAATTATTGCACTTCGCAACAATTCGCCATGCGAATTAGCGAATTGCAGTAAATTTCATTCATAATTTCATGCTTCCATCTTTCTCTTCTTCTTTTATATGTCTAATTACATTTATTTGTATTTATTTGTAAAGTAACTGTATTTTTTTTAACTTGTATTTTTTGGGCAAATAAATGGTATTATTATTATTATTATTATTATTATTGAACTTACGAGCTTTAGTTTTGAAGTTATCCTGCTGTAACTTCAGTAACGTTCGGATTATCTATATTTAAATTATTGATACATTTATAACCTAGACCTTCTTTCCATCCTGAAAACTTGCTGAAAAAGTCATTTTTTCCACTGTATTAAACATATTCTTGGCATATATTACAAGCTATTCTCTTTTACGTACATTTCCTTATACGCTTTGGAATACAGCCCCGCTTTTTGCACAAATATCAAGTAGACGACTAACTTTCTATACGACCCGATAAAAACAACTTGATGGGTATGGTTTTCATCAGAAACTGCTCAGTATTACTAAGCGAATGTCAGAGCTACTGCCACCCAACCAAAACACGTATGAGTCAAGTTTTTCACAGCTTAATTGTGAATTAAGAAAAAAACCCTACGCCTTTCTTTTCCAATCAACCGTACTTTTTTGTTCGCTTCCAGGGATATTTCCGCTTCAGCAAAATAATTGACGTTAGAATGAAAGGTAATGAAACGAAGCGACAACTTTTCCTTAATTCAGATAGGAAAGGCCAAAGCGTGATCGACCTTTTTGTTCCGAAAACATATTTCACTTACCACCTACATGCCTGAACAATGCTGAATTAAGTAAACGACGCGACGATGTATTTCCAGATGACGTGGTTGACGATTTAGATGTCTCTACTCAATTTAATGTAACAGGGACTGCACTAACAACGTTGTTAAGACTTATGACTTACCCAGAAAATTACTTTCTTAGTCCTATATCTGCTACGAAGAATTTTAAAATGGAAATAATCGACTGAAGGGCATAAAAATTAAAAACTGATACTTATGTACAAGGGTCGCTCAATATATTATCTAACTCAACATGATGTAGTGGACTTCGAAGTGATATGTTGCGACATATTTTGTATCTATACTCATTACAGTGTGGGTTCGTTTTTCAAGCATTTCATGCATAGGAATCATTTATTTCCAGTCATAAATTTAAGAAATTCAAAATATAGTGCTACTACAAAAAATAAATCCACAAATGAATTTGCAATGTTTGCCATCATCTTGCTATCCACACAAGCACAATTAGCATAGAAGGGTGGGGATGTAAAACGGACCTTTGGTATCCCTCGCCTGTATGGTTCGTCTTCATTTAAAGAGATATATCCAGTTTGTAATCACTATGAATAGCTTTAATAATTTAGATTCGTTACGACAAAATAAACACAAAAAAATAGAAAAAGTTAGAAACCTGATCTGACAAGTAATGGCGTGTTATGGTGGTTGCTAGGGAAATAGAAAAAGAGGAAAACACGCCGATCCAGATAAAGAGTTGTAACAACACTCGACTTACTTGGATAGATTTTTTTGTGGCAGCATAGCTTAGGCTGCATACATATACTGATTGCCTTTTTTGGTTACTAGTTAGTTCAGGCTGCGGGATCCCGTTGCTTTTCGTAGAAGTAACTTTTTTCTCCGCTGTTAGCCAGTTTAGAATAAAGCTAGGGGCGATATTGAAACGGGCCATTAGTGTCCTTCACCTATATGGCTCGTCTTAATATTTAAAGATATGACCTTTTCTGTAGTTATATATGTTTCTCATTGTTAAGTAGTAATTAGTGTATTCTAGAACCCTGTACATGTGTACATATACCGGTTAAATTTAAGTATGTGCAGCGATAAACTGACCGTCCAAACCTGTTCGAGGGACCAGATCTTCAACTCACAGATTTCAAGAAGAACAAGCAGTCGCGGGCCAGCTTTAGCTGGAATTGCCCGTACTTGTGACTACTGACGTTATTGTACGAAATCGTCTACGGCGAGCTAGAAGTGGCTTGAAAGGGCCTGGCAGCATTTAGAGCGTGCTGCAAGCCTGCGGTTGCGTTCACAGCAAACGCATTTTCCGTGTGTGTACACTAAATTACCCCACGCTCAAAGCAACATTCGCTACGAAGACGTGTCGTCAGCCGACCGAGCTGCACCAAAGCCAACAATAAGAGTACAGGACTTCTCCGCCTCTCTGAGTGTGGTAATTTTTCACGCATTGCGTCTTCCAAGACTAAATTATGCAATTCGAGAGCAAGCCAGGATGTGTCAAGTGTAGAATTTCTAGTATGTGACACCGAAATCTGCATGCTTCCAGGAGTTTACAGGTAACCTGATTTACAAGAAATGTTAGAGTTACACAACAAGATTCGCGTTTAACCGTACGAAGCTTTTGCGAGTGGGAAAAATTTGCTTCATAAACGAATAATGCAAATGTGAATTGTGCCGCTTTTAATGCATGCGAGTACGAACAGGGTTGGCTTCAGCCAGGACAGTTTACGCTTTTAAGGACTATAAATGCGGCACTATTTTAAAAATGTTTTGTTTATGTTTGATGTATGATCTAACGTACATGCTAGTAGCCCTAGCTATATCGCACGTAGGTTCTTCTTCTTTATGCTTTTCAATGTATTTTAAAGTCAATATATTAGTGTAAGGTGTAAACAAATTGACTTTTCTTGAGAATTGTTTGTCCGTTTCAGTCCAAGAACACTACAGGAGTGAATCAGTTTTTTGGAAAATAGTAATTTTTCGCAACCACGACTGAGGTATTACAGGAAGTCCTGTTCAGTGAGCTAGCAAATCGGAAAAGCAGTGCAAATAATTATTAAAGAAGGACCATAAGTACTGTTATAAATAATAATTGTCTACAAAAACCAATCCATCCAACAAATGCTGAGTTATTCCAAGAGACAGTAGAATATATCTTACCAAGAATAATGACCGCGTATAAATTGATGTCGAACGTATCAAGAAAATGTCACTTTATTTTAAAGTGAAATTTGAATAAAAATAACTACATATTGCTGTGATAACACATTTATTTGTATATCATTCCCAGATTCGCTAAATTTTCCGGTTGACTTTGACGCGTTAGTTCTTGAAAATGAGGGATAAAGTAATACTTTTAAACTGAAGATGCAAAAATATTGTATTATATTTTAAGTATGCGATTTTCCTAATTCTGAAAGTGTAAGAGTGTGCTTAAGATATATATTTTAGTAAATATTTCTTTCCTCCGCATATATTTCAAAATGAAATTTAAAAATATGAAGCGGTACAAGCCCATTATCAATATTTCTTAACACCGTTGGCATGGAGATGTTTCAGTCATACGCTCTTTTGGGACGTCCGCACCTTATAGCACATTTAGACTGGGTAATGTCCTGCACCGGTGCGCTCAGTGTGGTATAGCTGTTATCATATCATGTTGAACACATTGATACCAAGTTTTCGATTCGTAGATGCTACTTTTAAATTATCACAAGACTACATGGGCATATTTGAGGGGCTGGCTAACTAAACAGTGAAGACGGCGTGCAGTTCTTTACAAAATTACTAAAATACAAATAAATACTGACGGCGTCAACGAGTCTTTTTACAACAAATGTGCTCAGATAGAAACGAGAACTCAAACTCAAAAGCGGCAGTCAATCGCAATATATTTGAAACAAGTAAATGGTAACAGTATATAATATTAAAATAAAATAACAATGTGTAATAGCCAGTACAGGGGGCACTTACGCATAATTCCTAAAGTATCCCGGGTATACCCAATAAACCACAAGCTAAAATAATGATACTAGCCTTTATATCTTAGATCCGCCTTACAGGCAGGATAACAGTTCCGTACATACAATCAAATGTAAAAAAATTAAAACAGACTTACCTCTAATCAATAAATGTTAACGTTGAAGAATTAAACACATAAAAGCAACGGATTCTGAAAAAATCTTATCTAATCCGCATAGCTCACAAATGTCTCATCACTCGAGCAGAAATCAGCATTGCTCACAAAGAGCCACAAACACAATTAAGTAATGTTCAATTTGCAAACCTTTTCCCGCAGCTGCCAAGAAAGATTCTCACTTCTTTCAATAAAGAAACATAGCTCTAGGTGCAATCAGCTGCACAAGATAGTTATTGGATCAAGGACACGTTGACAAATAGAGTCGTTGACACATTAAGAATGCTCAAGCGATACAGCAGGCATGTCCTTTTGACCCGATACTAACGGTTGCAAACCAATAACGCAAATTGCAGCGAATCCCCATAAACCATGGCGTGAACAGAAGATACAAAAACTAACCCAATGTGGGCCAAGAAATGCGGTTTTCCAACTCCAAGCTCGCCGCAATAATCCGCCAAAATGACGTAGAAGACAAGTTTCCACCTACCGGCTTGGGCTAATATACCATCTTCAACACAAATTGAGACGATAAACTAAAACGACCAAGGCTTTGTGGAGCGACGAACCGCAGCGATCTGTATTGTATTACAGCATTAAACGGGAAATTATTATTATTGCGAAGCACTAAACAGTGGAAATCGGTTTAAAATCGAGTCGGCGATTTACCAATACAGTTAGCGGAGAGTGCGAATAAAGCAGAGAGGGCTGATAATGTAGCATTTCAGATTTAAAGGTGGCAAAGGATAGAATTTTGCATCCGCGTCCGCGTCTTTCGATAACTTAAAAAACAAATGCCGAAACCGAGGTTCGCACTCACGATCTAAGGTCGGCAGCCCGGTAGTATGCGGCTACGTCACCTTGACGTGTATCATAGTTACAGGATCGCTTAACGCCTATTACTGGCAGCTCGAATACAAATCGACAAACAGATACAAAGACAAGAGCGACCAATCTCACTCAAAAGCTTTTCAGTTCTTTGCAATAATGTGCCACACAAACCTGGCTAAGAAATAATCCTGATAGATTATGTCGTTCTCGAGTTATCCATCTGCGTGACGTACTCGACTTTTAATTCTCCGATTTACCTTGACGCAAAAGTGACTTCTGCTTCACAGATTTTGTGTAGTTCCATGACACTTTGGGTTGATCGCAATTGATTGAGGTTGCGACAAAAAAATTGAATTATAAAAATGGTCGAAGTCGAAAGTAATAGTTTCTCAGGATGTGCGGAAATAATAATTGCAAATGCTCTGTACTCTAATCAATATGTAGCTATCGCTAGTTTTAAACTTCAGTAAATAACATAACTAAACTTAATCATATATATTTTTTAATTAATTAAGAAATTATTTCACAGACTTACGATAAAAGTATATATCAAAAAAGAAACTTGTTTCTATTTCATAGTACGCAAATTGATGTAGAACTTAATGTCCGTTATTAGTATTTTTTCTCCTTAATTATCTATAAAAACAATTATAATTATCAAGAAAATCTTATGGTAACTTTTGTTTTGAATACTTTAGTCAACAAGTGTCAATGCCAAAACGTAAAATAATTAATCTAGGCTAATATGTGAATTACATTAAAATGGATCAAAAGCTGAAAAGCTTCGACCAATTTTTTCTAGTTACGACACTTTCTTCCTGAGAGTAAATCAAAGTGAGATTAATCGGTTTATTCTACACGAAGGCGAACGTATTTGTTCTCGTCCAACTTTCACTTGCCACTCGCTTCTTTGTAAGTTATAGATTCCTAGTCTATCTTTTTTATAAAGAGCAACGACCATATCTTTAGAATGATTGATTTAACGATGTACTCCTACAAGTTAACGTTCTAATAACTAAAACCATCCAGTTTACATATTGAGTAGATAAAATTATTATTGTAGAAATTTATGTAGGGTATCTAAATTATTCCACTTAAGTTGATATTTCAGCTTATTATGGTGTCTCTCTATAATTTGTTAAATTGTTAAACTTTGAACATTTACAATTCTTAACTTGAAGAATTGTCATAAGATATGTATCTTTCAAGGTGAAATTTTCAATTAATGCCCTCGAATAAATTCTTTAAACCAGAAAAGGCTCTCAATCTACTTAAAACTCGGCCGAGGCGTTAAGGGAGAATTTAATACCTGTATATAACATAAAGTAAGTCTAGCGAATATGCCACTCTAGCGTTTACAATTTCATTGCAATAGATTTAGTATCGAAATGACTCAGTCATTAGATTAAATATGCACTGCTCCGCTGTTCGTTTCCACCACTGCATTCACCACCTCATTACAATATTTCGTTGGTGAAAGTTAAACATAGACCAATAACACGAGTCCATTAATGACTGGTATTACAGAAAATTAGTTTCCCCAAACATTCGGTGTCAAGCGCATTGAGTAGTAACAAAAATGCCTCGCCGTAGTTTAACATGTTAACCAGAGAACGAACCGTGGTGGATTTAATATGAACTGGTAACACAAGTATCAAGTACGACAACCGGCTAATTCTCTATCTGCGCCGAAAAAATCAGTCACTCTTAAATATATAGGTGTTCAGTTTACTACGAGCCAACCAGTAATGCAGACATTTAGTCAAACAATGAGAAACTTGCGACATTTTGATACAGCACAGCACGCAACTCAACTATTCGATTAAACTCACAATAGGTGATTCGCGTACCTTATTGAATATTAAATAATATCACAAATCACAATTCCTACTATGGACTTTTTCGCAAATAATAGCACCATTGCACATTATGTAGAAGCAGTAAAGAAATAGAATTGCAAAAGTACATATTTTTGCTATTGCGTGCAAATGGAAAATTTCTATTACGTACTTTACACTTTTTTAGCTTCTTAGCTTATAAAATTATTTTGCATTTTAGTAAAAGGTATATGTGCAAAAATCTATTATTTTGAAACGTCACAAAAGTGGCCACTTATGTGACTTGACAGTCAAGGTAAATGCCTTCTTTTATGCCTAGGCATAGAAGTGGTGTCTTTTACACCGGCGAAATAAACGTACTTCAAAACTATTAGCTTCCGAATATTTTTGACATTGGCTTTTTGATTGTCGGGAACTGACGTAGACGTCAATTCTCGTTAATCGTAATTTTTGAAATATACAGGGTGTTTCAAAATTGCACAGAACAAATATAAGGGCGTTATTCTGTATCAAAAAATAAGAGAAGAACTATAATAAACAGATGCCCTAAAATCATCCTTGATCAAAGAATTTAAAGATAGCAATTCGTTTAGTAGGCTGGTGTTTTGTTTTCATTATCTGTTTGTTTTACTTACAACACTCAGTATTATTATCAGTGACTCAGAAGAAAGAGCTTACTTCGAACAGTTACTACAAATTTTACTAAAAAAATCTGGTGTGATACACTCACACAACTTCCTTTTACAGTGATCTTATAATTAGTCAAAAATTTTATTTTTAATTTTTAACCATTTGTCAACAATTTTCAAAAATTACAAATTCTACAAAAACGGTACAAAATAGAGCGTTAGTTGAAGAGACAAAATTTCTCTAGAATTTTAAGGTGAATTCAAAAATGTAATATATACCGGGTGTTTTATTTAAAATAGGAGTTACATAAAAAAAATAGAAAAAAACACAAAAGAAACCCACTTTAGAAGTATTCAACTGGAAAATCACCTATCTCACTCAATACACATTAAAAATGTAAGAAAAATGTAAAGTTTAAAAAAAAATCGTTAGAGCCGTTTTTGAAAAAATCGAAAAAACTGAAAAATCACAAGAGTAAACACCTACTTCGGTTACGCGATTTCTTCAAAAGCTTGTTGTCTCATCTACGTAGTACACAAAACTTATATATGAAGTTTCAACGCCATACCTCTTTTCGTTTTTGAGATATTCTGTTCACAGACGGACAGACAGACAGACAGACAGACACACAGACAGACCAATGAAAAAAAATATGTTTTTTGGGATCAGGGGACTCTAAAACGTGAAGATCCCGTTGAAAACTCAATTTCGAATTTTTGGGTGAATCCAATACTTCCTTTATAGTAAAGGAAGTAAAAAGAGAAAAGAAAAGAATGGTAAACCTGAAATCATTTGTTTTGGAACGCATGCTTATTATTTTCTCTACTGTTTTACTATAGAACAACGCTCACCTATTGTATGTAAACAACAAACATGTATTGGAACACAACATCAGCCTACTAAATATTAAAGGTTTGAAGGACGAGTTACTGTCTTTAATTCTTTGATCAAAGATATCTTTGAAATGAATGATTTTAGAGTTTTTCTCTTATTTTTTATGCAGAATATCTACTTGTTATGTAAATAGGCTATCACTATCGTCAAGTATTACTGCTTAGAATATTATTAGTTATTCATCTTAATTTTTTTTTTTTTAGAAATACTGGGCTATTTTATAACGAAACTATATGGGCAACATAGCTGGATCTACATAACCTATCATTTGTAATATGACAATAGCTTGTTAGTTTAAATTGAATACCAACACAATAAACTTAAATCATGGTCTTCTACTGTATAAATAAGAAGTGAATAGTGGTGTATGTTCTGCTCATTAACTCGGGTTAACAATCTAGCTAATCTTAGTCAGTTAAAATGATACCACTCCAGTATTTGGACATTTTATTTTAACATTTTTGCGTAAAGTTATTAAAAGGACCACTTTAACTACAACGGTTTATATTCTATTCTGACTCATCCATCTTGATGTCAATTGATCTGCGGTTTGATAAAAATCTATGTTGGACCAAACAGACTTAGATTTCAAAATATAAGAACCGTACGGAAAAATGTTTGGTTCGTTATACCATTATACCTATCGCGAAGTTAATCCGGGGACGCACTGTATAAGTATTATCTAAAATACTATTTTTTGGGGAAAATTACTGCATATGTTGTATGAAATTAAACAATCCATTCGTATAAGACTATAAAACGTAGATGTTATTCTTAAAAATATTGGATTTACAGTATACTAACTGTTCTAAAGTTTATTTATTACACAAGTAACTCGGTTGTTTTATTTGAATAACTTCGTGACAAAAAACAGCGTGCTGTAAGATGTGAGTGACGTCTATTTGGTATAATTTAAGCATTGCAAATATTTTAATTTATATGTCTAAGGCCATGTTGCTACATGGAACGAAGTGCCCGAACTTTACTATAGTCTGTTTTTTTTTGCTTTATGATTCAGAGCAGGCCTTGCATTTATATTACTTTAGCAGTGTACAACAGTTTAGCGTCAAAATCAAGGTCCACATCAGGATTTTTACCAGGGTGTGACACTGTTTGACATGGACAATGGTACTATCATAAGTGTATGAACGGTGGCATTTTCTTGGCAATGTTGAAAAAACAGTTAATCCCTCTTATACGTTTAGCATAAATAATAACTTCCACAACACAGATTTGCAAACAAAAATCATCAGCAAGTTTTTAATAATATATTTTCACATTAGAACATATAGAAATTTTATGGCGTTTCTGTACAGTTAGATAACAACCATGTTTAAATAAAATTTCTTAAAAAAACAATACCTTATTTAATGTCAGTGGTTCAGTAATAATTGTTGCTTTCATTATGTAGAATAGTGCTTATAAGATAACACATTGACAGTTGTAATACGTTTTTGACATTACTAGTTTTTTTCTTTGTAACCAACTACCTACACTGTTACAAAAATGCAAAAGCAAAGCCTGCTCTGAATCATAAAGCAAAAAAACGGACTATACGTTTATGATCCGTTGGTATTTTAATATACCGACAATTAAACGTTAGCGCAAATTTTACACTTTGAATTTTATGAGATTTATAAGGTAAATCTATATTTTTTCGTGTCAAAATTGGCACCTTTTTGGACAGTGTCTAGTGTCAAAAGTGACTTGTTCATGCCGCTTTTAACTATACCGTGCGAATTACATTTTATTGCATGTTACCATCGGCGACGTGCTATAATACTATGCTATCTACTTTGATATCTTAATGTGACTATTAAAACACTGAAAACAGTGCTTTACTAGAGTTTTTTTCACTCTTTGCCTGTCAATATAACCTATAGAATATCTTGTATGCAACACATTGCAAAATTTGTGTTTTTTGCCTCGTTGGAATTTACGACACTTACGGCACGTGCAGAAAACACTTACATTTTGCAACTTGTTCTATAAATAACTGTTATATATGTGACTAAAGAGGTGCTCGTTTCCACCACGCAAGGGCCGTGAAAACACCTTTTGTCACTAGTTATATACACACCAGTAATTTTTATAACACCATATTCTTAAGAGTCTCTTTCAGTTTGTTATTAAATATTACTAAAACTGGTAATATTTCAATTTATAGGTATTTTTTATTATTATATCT
Organism: Agriotes lineatus; assembly: GCA_940337035.1. Classification (NCBI taxonomy): domain Eukaryota; kingdom Metazoa; phylum Arthropoda; class Insecta; order Coleoptera; family Elateridae; genus Agriotes; species Agriotes lineatus. Next base: position 125,531,497 of record OW679200.1, on the reverse strand, counting down.
TCCTTCTGTTATTATAGGCCCGTGGCCTGTTTTAACCACAAAGTGGTGTCATGAGCCCTCTTTGCCCTTAGTCCGCGTAGGTGGCTAGCCTTGCCCGTCGAACGCGAGGAAGAGTTCCCTTGTTAGGGGTTAACGAATACCACAGGTGTTAGCGCGGTAGCCGGGGAGCGTACGATTTTTAAACACTAGAGTCGACGGGATTCGAGCCCAGGCCGACCGCCTGAAAGGCGAGTATTTGCTCACTTTTATTTTATCGTTAGTTTTTAATTTATTAGTTTCGTAATTTAGAGTAACTTTTTCACGCTTTTTCATTTTATAGTAACTTCTTTACTAGTAATTTTTTTATTGTGGGCTTTTAAATAATGACACATATTTGACACCGAAAAGTGTTAAATAATAACAACTTAAGAATATGGTGTTGTATTATAGTATATTATTCGATAAGTGAGAGAGTTAGACATTATTCACGATGATAACATTTGGGCCACGAGTTGAAGATGAGGAATGTAATTTTTCCGAGTGCATAAAGATCATTCTAACGAATTAAATAATATAGCTTTATTTGAAATTGGTATTAAAGTACCTCGAAATCGTCATTAAAATACGAGAAATCGACTTTTTGTAGGTGGCGAGGCGACAGATAAACGTTAACCGACGTTAACTTAACCTACATATGTTTGTTATAATGTTGTATATTCACGATTTCTCGATTTCAAATAAAACATAATCTACTACTCGGCACTGAAGTTCCTTTTTATCCATCATGTGGTTTATTTGCCTTGGTACTACGGGCCTCGGCAACTAAATCCACATTCGTGATAAAAAGTTAAACTTCAGTGCCTTGGTATACAAACTACTATTTCTACTCGTATTAAATAATTACATACTGGTTTTCCTCGACCAGGAATTCTTATTAATTTAGTAAGGTTCGATGTTTGGCATTATCAGAGCCTCCTGATTTATGTGCGATGTTCATGATTTACTGAAAAATAATTTTAAAAACTCGGCATATGAGTGACTTACAATAGTTGAATAATGGCATATTATTTATTTGCATGAATAATTGATAATTTTCTCATTTAAAAACGCATCCACGTTGTACATATTGTTTAATATGAATAGAAAAAAATGTAACTCGCAAGTTTTTCCGTACAATCGTATGTCAACATAACGTAGTATATCTAAAACAGTGTTGCAGAAAAGGTCGCACCGAATTAAATTTGTATAGAGCACAAAATGTGTGCTTACTGCACTTAGCATGTTGTGGCGTGCCAAAAACACACTTTTTGCTCTTGATACATAAATGTCTATTTGTAGACCAAATACATTCCCAAACAATACGTTGAATTTCTAGATATGTAAAATTATTACCTACTTGAAAGTATATGAAAAAGGTATTTAAAAATATGTACAGCTTTGCCACTAAGCTTAGAGTTGCTACGTCAACGGAAAATATCAAAAGTGATGAAGATGCAATAAACCACAATGAAATGAGGTGTTATTAAAACTTTCTATTCGAATTAATCTACTTACACAGTAATCAGTATAGTATGATTAGAAATTATTTTCATCTAGTATGGCTATGGAATAGTTCCTAATTTATGAACGCAACTATAAGTTGCTTGTAGTAATTAATGCCATAAGGCCGTTAGACGGCCGTATATCGTTGAATATTTTTCATAACACCTACAAAAATTGAAATTTTAGAGCAATTTAAATGAAAAAGTTAATATTAGTAACGGGTGTTGGAAAACTAGTTTTATCAGAGTCTCCTATGGCAAAAATTACGTTTGGCAATACTGAAATGTATTGTTGGTGACATTGTAAGTCTATGTCAATTTCGATGTTAGCAGGTTAGGTTTTGCATCACCTTTGACACAGACTGACGCAAAACCTAACCTGCTAACCTCGAATTTAACATAGACTTACAGTCCCACCAACAATACATTTCAGAATTGCCAGTGTTCGTGTTGAATAAACATTGATAAAATGTTACTGTTCTGTTATTTCTTAACGATCTAGGCTGTTAAGTGTATAACAGTCATAGCTGTTATGGGGAACTTTTCAATCAGGTTGACAGTTCTGTTATTGACAAATAACAAATAGGTGTTATGAAAAAAATGAAATGTTAAGTTTGACATTTAGCCCGTCCGCTTACTGAGACTGTCAGGCTCTCCGTACACTGGCCCGACGCGACTGCGATGCGATTACGATGCAACTACGACATAACTACGATGCGAATGGTACAACGCAATGAAACCAAAGCCAAGTTACATTGTTCCAAGGCTTCATAGAACTCCTGTATACATTATCATGAAAATGCGTCAGTTTCTTTCGCCGCTGTGGGTGGAACATTCAAACATACATTAGATACTTAGATAAAAATACATTTTTGCCTAGTCGTTTCGAAAGCTCTCGCTTCGCTCGGTCAATTAAAGCTCTTTTCTGACATTCGGTAAAATGACTGAAATATTTGTTCATGTTGGGAAAGTTCTCTTTTGCTGCGATACAATATAAGCATTGCACTGTTTATTATTCATCATCGTCACTCTAAAACATTTTGAAACAGACTGAGAACAAATTGCTCTGATGTGCATAACGCAAGTTGTCGTAGTTGCATCGTAAACGCATCGCAGTCGCGTCGGTTCAGAGGTATATTAAGTATAAACATAGTTGCATTCATAATTTAGGAACTACTCTATAGCCATACTAGATGAAAATTGTTGGTCATACTTTAGTAACTAACAACACTCCACCGGTGCTACATTTTTAATTGTCTTTTTAATTTCAGATACTTCTAATATAAGGAGGTATTGTAATCGTGCATTTGCATATAGAAATATTAAATTTGAAATCTAAGTATTTCAAAAACAGTAATATATTTGTAAAAACACTTTTGGCAGCTATTTTTTTCTTTTTACATTTATTTTAAAAAACGACGTAAAAATATATTTTGACATTTCCAAGTTAAAGTTAGTTAGTTAAAATGTGTATTAAATACTATTATCACATTATATGTAGGTGAGTGAACAAATCATTCACCTCAAATCATGCAAAAAATATTTTTTCGACGACTGACATCGAAAGTAGATTTTTCTCACTGTCATTTGACAACAGAAAGTTGACATTTGCCGCTGAGCGTGCGTTTTCATCTTTTTGCCGCTCGCCGAGCGTTTTGGGTTTCCGCGTGAACAAAATAGGTAGCCACGTCCGAATGTTTCCTTGACAACGCCCGTCATTTGTGGAAATAATCGCGTCACATGTCATATAGACTGCGCGAGTAATGTTAACTTGATTGTCAATTAATTTTTGCGATAAAACGAAATTTGATATTTTCCTTTGATAATATGCTCAGTCGTCGAAAAAATAGTATGTATATTTCGAGCTGTAAGTGCGCTTGCCGCTTTTGCATGATTGCTGGTTTCGACTTCGTCTCAACCAGCAATATTCATGCGCAAGCGGCAAGAATGCACTTTCAGCTCTTAACATACAATATACTATTTTCTACTCCTGTAACTAAAATGCCATTTATGGTATATGTTTCCATGACGCTAAGTAATCTTTTTAACACACCTTCACAAGCCGTGGGTTCGTGCGTTTTAGTCACGGACTGAACTTTTTAATGGCAAAAATCAAGTTAGTTTTCAACTTTCAACAGTCAACGTTGACGTTTGTCAAGCATAATTTAACCTAACATAATTTTCAAAATCCTAATGAAATAATGTTATATTGTCTAGATTTGTGATCGCAGAAAAAGTATAGTATGCAACTCGTTTTATAAACTTGATACATAATATACTATTATCTACGACCACCACTAAAAGTAGGCCTTTTAGCGCTAGCTTGTTTCACTAAAAGTGCCGTTTTATAGTTTACCGTGGTTAAAGAAATCAGCTGTTTACTTTTAGCCCATGTGCTAAAATGAAGTGAGGTTATAAAACTACAATTTTGGAACTGGAAGTGAAGTTGTAAAGTTATTCTAGTTGTTTCGTGCGTTACAGGTAAAGCGTTATGTAATGAATACAGTCAGATGTGGAGTATTAATAATTACATTTCGTAACTGACCTTGACTACTGTCATTTGCAAACATTCGCACGCGCGGCATGGCCTACTGTTTATTATGACATAAATTAGAAGTGTCGTAGATGCAAACCTTTGTTAAATCGATATTTATGGATTAATAACAGTAAAATTAAGGTCGTAGATAAAATATTGTATGCAACACGTGCTAAAAGTCGTTATGCACGAGACATGTTATGAAACTCAGCCTTCGACTTCGTTTCATAATTTTCATGTCTCGTGCATAAACGTCAACATTTAGCACTTGTTGCATAAATAGCTATTATATATTATAAAGAATATACCTTGTAAATTCAATGTTATTTCAAGTTCCAAAAAAGAAGAAAATTATTGTTCTGGCAATTTCCTTTTCAAGTTCTTAATTTTTTTGGGTTTTATTTATCAGTATCATTGTTAGGGTATTAGTTGTTTTTATTTAATTATACATCTATAGGAAAAGATTTTTTTTGTTATTTAAATTATATGTATTTAAGATAAAAGAACTTACTCTGTTGTTAAAATAGGTTATATCATATCACTACCCCTTGTTAGGATATCAATTATAAAGTAGTTATATGCAATTTACGACTAATTGCTATGAGTGGAATTTGGTTTGTTGTACATTTCCTTGTTGGCTAAATTTATTTGAGTACTAGTGTTTGTCATAAAGTCACCGTACGACCTTACAATGGCCGCTACAATTTTTACTTTCCTCGTCTGGACGAAGAAAGTATTGTAACACGAAAAAATCACCTTCCGAGATTTCGTCAGATCTTCACGTTTCAGGGTCCCTAGATGATTAAAAACAGGATTTCTCAATTCAGTTAGTTTGTCTGTCTGTCTGTCTGCCTATTGGCGGTATAACTCAAAAACTATTTGTCGGAGGAAGATAATATTTTGCATACACATTATATATACACCTGGCATAAAACCGTGAAAATTTCAGGCAAATATACAGTGTGTCCCCGGCTTGAGTTCACTATAGGTATAATTGACAAAAAATTTTACAATTTTATTTTAATGTTTTGGGATTCCGCCCAGCTTGGTCTGAAGAGAATTTTAAGAATATTTACAGTTTTTGAAAACATACGTTGGCCTTGACAGTGAAGCAAAAACTATTTTCTTTTCAGGTAAACTACCCTTTTTGTTCATGATACGGCTAAATTTTACCAAGAAAAGTTGTTTATAATGATAAATTACGGCCCTATGCAAAATTTCAGAAGGATCTGTTAACTTATAAAACACCGATATTTTTTAGATAATTGTATTTTATTTTCAGGTAAACTACTTTTTTTGTTTATGATACGGAAAATTGTATTAAGAAAAGTTGTTCAGAATGAGAAGTTGTGGCCCTATACAAAGTTTCAGAAAGATCTGTCTACTTACATGAAACCGTCATTTTAATAAATGTTTAATCTAAAAAATAACGGTTTAATCTAAGTCGACAAATCTCTTTGAAATTTGGTACAGGGCCATAATTTTTCATTCTGAACAACTTTTCTTAATAAAATTTTGCCGTATCATGAATAAGAAGGATAGTTTACCTGCAAATTAAATACAATTATCTAAAATATAACGGTTTTTTCGACAGTCGACAGATATTTCTGAAATTTTGTATAGGGCAATAAACTATCATTCTAAACAACTTTTCTTAACAAAATTTTGCCGTATCATGAACAAAAAGGGTAGTTTACCTAAATAGAAAATAGTTTTTCACATTTTTCATGGCCGACTTAATTTCTAAAAATTAAAACTCTGCTTAAAATTGTTTTCAGACCAAGCAGGGCGGGATCCCAAAACATTAAAATAAAATTGTAAAATTTTTTGTCGATTATACCTATAGTGAACTCAATCCGGGGACACACTGTATACAGGGTGAGCACCTTAAAAATTGTTTATTTTTCATTTAACTTAGTAATAGATACAAGTAATAATTTGTACATAGTGCAGGTTTTATTCTTACCAAAAAGGGGAGCCAATAGATACAGAAAAATGTTTTATGATACAAAAAGGAGGCACTAATTAGCGCGTTACTAAATATAGCTGCGACGCAGAAATTCGAAACGTCGGTGCTCCGACGCGCAGGTAGAAATTCCCCAGTCCCTTACAATATCCCACAAAACGTTGGAACTACACACGCGGTACACCTGCCGTTCGAATTCGACCACCGGTAACGTTTTTTTTTTATTTGAACATTTATTTAATTTATTGGAAACGTGACAATTTTTACTCCTAACTATTTGGTGTCACAATGTCGACGAGGGAAGTTCTGGGTAAAGCCTTTTACAGATTTTTTAAACTGTAAACGTATGCGACTCTAATTTAAATTAGAAACACCCTCATACGAATACATGCAGGTGCAAAAGAATTTGATATTAAATATTAGCATATATGTACTTAAAACTAATGTAACAGTTGAATGGGAATATACCCTTAAATGTACAAAAAGGTAAATTATTAACTAGATGCTTGGTTTCGAGTAGGTACTGATATTTGACGGGTATAAATTTGTTGTGGCTGTATTTTTCCTCATTAAAATAACATAGTTTAATATGCATAAAATCCTCGAAAAACTATCTTTTGTCCAAAATATTCAAGGTTTATATTTCTCATAAAATTCATTTTCCAAATATGTATGCAAATTGCGTTTGAATGAATAGAGGCTCTACACTTATTGAAACTTCTAACACAGTTTACTTTTGATTTGGCTCTAAAACTGGCCGGTTAATCCATTTAAAGCGATATATCAACCATTAGTTTTTAATTTATAACTACAGTAGTCTCTCGATTATTCGAGGTGATTAGTGGGAGGTGGTATACAATTATTTGAAAATCACGGTTAATGCAAAAAGCAAAAAAAAATTTAGACGTATAAGTAATAAGGACATAAATTCAAACGCATTTTTACGTTTACATAAAAAAATGTGAGTGAATTTATTCGTTTTAAATACTCGCTAATTAATATCTCACTCATGCAGGTAACACGGTTAATCCGCAAACCGGATAATCCTCCCGAATGATCGAGAGTGAACTGTAATAAAATGTATACATTACTGTAGTTCTGCCATTTCAATTAAGTTTTTATTTTTCGACAGTGTCCGCCAAAAAGTCGGCATAATATGGCAAAATTTGAATTTTTGATTCCTCAAAAAAACTTTTTACGTCAATAATGTGTGCTTGTCTAAAAACCTATTTAGTGCCTAACATATATACCGAGTGATTCCCATATTATGCCGACTTTTTGGCGGACACTGTATATTTATAGCTGCATTTGTAGTGGCTCTCGTAATATGAATGAATCCAGATGACCTGCTTAATCTTTTTTTTTGCTCTTAACTGCTATTCGTTTAGTAACTCGCATCCGACTGCAAACTTTTTTAACGTTGTTCTTGATACTATTTTCTGTCGACTTTCTCTAAATTATGGTACTAATAATTACTAACATTGAAGGTTAGAGGAGAACACGTTTCCATTTCAACTGTCATTAGTATAATGCATAGTGCAACTGAAGGTACGTTGTTTGAATGCACAGTGATAACAATTTCATAATGATGCCACTTTTTAATGTTAGTTTAGCTCTATTAAACTGTTGCGTTCATAATGTCCAAAGTTGGTTTTCAAACGATCGTTTTCTTGTTATATTTAATTGTAAGTGTGGGAAATGCCAAGCAACGCATCACGATAACGACCATGCAGCTTACGCTGTAGGGCTTTGCGGTCCCTTGAAATTTCGGACACCTGAATTTAGTTAGGAGCAGTTGGCACTTGGATAGGCGTCTAACCGATAGTGATGGTAATATTGCAATGTTTTTCGTGCCTCGGAGGGCACGCTAAGCCGTCGGTCCCGCTTGTCATTTCGGTAACACGTGTTAAGTAACTCAATCTGAGAATTCTGACACCAAGATATTGTTAGTTGTCGATAAACCAGTCTAACAAACCTTTATATTATTTTAGAACTTTGAAAATAATATGTAACAGACGTTTCGTTCCAGTTCGCAAAACAAAATTCCAGTTACTTCCCCGATTTTCAATAAAGCGAGATTTATGAACGACTACAAAGCTAGCATTAGACCAATATCGGGATTCAGTGTCCTTCCAAAAACGGTCTAATGGGCCTCGTAAATCCCCCAAAATCTGACAGGACCCGGCTGGAAAACGGGGATAAATATGCGCCACTCACCATCGACATCCGACAGCGTCGAATCCCCGCTGTCCGTTGGCTCCGGGTCTCGCCGGGAATTCCGACGGTGGGACAGTCCGGAGTCCGACCCGGAACGACAGTGCATGTAACCAGCGCTGGGGTAGTAATGCATTTTCACCAACCACTACCAAGGGCAACACACGACACAACCACCACCGGACTTCATCTTCGTAGTTCCGTACTCCTTTTCCGGGCAAATTCCGGGCCGCGCGTTCATCGGGCGCCCGTTAAATCGAGTTTTGTTGGGATTTGTTCCGGATTCTGATTTATTCCGTTTTCGGTTATGATTTCTTCCAGTCTTTCACTGCAGCTGGAGCGCCCGGATTTTTGTTCGGCTTTATGATTTATGCGGTGTTTTTATTGAGTATGCAGCTTTATTGGATTTTATGATTTTATTTTTAAGACGTTTTCGGTTTTAAATTAAGGTCTGATTTTAGAAGAGTTGCACTTTTGGAAATTAACTTTATATTACATGAGAGTACATTCATTTGTTATTATTAGAACTACAACCAGGTTCGCCTTACTAACTTTTAACTGTTTAATTTAGTCTGCTAATTAGTACATATCTAAGTGGTTGATTTACTTATTAGCGTTAATATATTTACTCACTAATTTACTAAAATATTGGCTCAATTTGTATGCAAGCACTAATGATTGAATTCCACAACTATCACTGTGTTTTAATATCTATAGGACACGATATTTATTAAGTTCTAGTTAACTCACTAAAATGATTACTTTAAAAACAAAGCCTTCCCTAACGCAGCACTTGCAAACCAACTTTTTAACCCCAACGCTTGAGTTACTCCAAATTAATGTACTACCCCACACTAACCCCACTGAACGGTTCGCACAAACCGGTAACTTCACTGAACGAAAAGTCCGTCCCGAACCGAAACTCAGGCGCTTTTCGCAAAAAGTGTTTTTCTCGACGTTTCGGCGATCTTCCGGGTGCACGACGCGCCGCGACGCAGGTTTGCTGGACGCTGACTGGAGATGCAACAGCGTCCCGGCGTGATCCAGCCGCGGCGCAGGCGTCGAGGTCCCGAAGAACCTCACCGACGGCTCGGACGCCCAGCACCTGGATTCGACCCACCACAAATCAATCAGGTGCAAACCGTGCGTCGTGCCGAAATTCGGCGAACAGGTGTTCCGCACGTGCCCTCGGGGCCTCTTTTGGAGCGAATTTTCAAAAGTGGATTTCTGGTCGCTGTGGGTTCGATGAGGAACTTTGAAGAGCAATTCGTTTCACTAAAGTGACAATGTTGAAAACCGATTTTCCTTGAGTAGTTAGTCGAGTAAAATTTTTAAAAAATCTGCCTTGGAATAAATTGTTACAAAAGCCATTTGCGTACCTTTATAGTGAAAAACACACACAGAAAAATCTAAGGTTATTTAATAATTTAGTAGATAATCAAATTTTTATTGACCTACCCTGTATACGAATGCAGTAGGTGCTAGAATATTTGTATTTCTGTAATAAATTCAGACAGAGAGAAAAATGAAATGCAAATTTCAAAGACCCAAACAAAAACAATGTTCAAATAATTGTTGATAACAACTCGGTATCCTAAAAATTAGATGATCTAAGTCAGCCTGTCATATTGCTTGCCATGCTGGCTTAGCAGCTCCAATTTTCGATTTTGAAACTGATCTCTACCGCTGAAAACTCCTCTTGAACTTCAAATCGAGAAACTTTAGGGCCTGCCGCTCACTGAGACGACGCGATTATGATGCAAGTGACAAAAAACTCATAAGCGATAATCGCGTGACGATTGTTCTATGGATATATTGTAATAACCCTCCCCTTAATAAATAAGAATAGGGGTTTAAATAAAATTTATTAATTAATGGCAAGAGAAACTACACTTAATAATTATTAAGTTTCCATTGAAAAATCACTTGTAAAACTCAAAGCAAATTAAAAGAGTGCAATAAAATTACGACAAATAAATTGTTTAGTGCCCTTTTCTTATTCTATACAGGGTGTTTCATAATACATGCGCAGGACTTCAGGATGTGATAGCTCGTCCAAAAATTTGAAAAAAAGTTTCTATTAACTTACCCTTTAAAATGCACAATTTTCGAGATACAGGGTGTTGAAATTGAAAAAAAAATTTCGTTTTTTGCAAATATCTCCGGAACCGTTTATCGTACAGAAAACAGCTTTTGTAAGCATTTTCTACTCATAATAAGCTATGTTTTGTGCCAGAAAAAATTTTTTTTTTAAGTCATAATTGGTGAAGATTTTGAAGGAGTAGTGAGTGTTTTTCTCCCCAACTTCTACGCCACTGGTAAAAGTACGGTTTTGAGACGCCCATTTGAACCGCCAATATTTTCTACACAAAAAAGGTACTCTTGGTCATAAGCTCTAAAGTTGACCGTTTTCGAGAAAAATCAACTTTTATGTTGAAAAACATGGTCAATTTTTTGAAATAAATTTTTTTTTGCTAATTAAACGGAAGACATTTCCAACATTTAATTTAACTGTGTATGATTTGTTATTTTTTTTTAATTTTGCAATTATGAAGTTAACGTTTGGTTTTGTTACTTGTTCTAACGTTTAAATAAATTTTGTATAATTAGTAAAAAAAAAATTATTTCAAAAAATTGACCATGTTTTTCAACATAAAAGTTGATTTTTCTCGAAAACGGTCAACTTTAGAGCTTATGACCAAGAGTACCTTTTTTGTGTAGAAAACATTGGCGGTTCAAATGGGCGTCTCAAAACTGTACTTTTTCCAGTGGCGTAGAAGTTGGGGAGAAAAACACTCACTACCCCTTCAAAATCTTCACCAATTATGACTTAAAAAAATTTTTTTTCGTACACTAGCATTGAAAGAGCTACTTTGCCGTACAATTTATTAATCAGAAAGTTGCACTTTGCGGTGTTCGTACGGCAAAGTAGTATTTTGCGGTATTCGTACGGCAAAGTAGCACTTTGCCGTACGTTTCCTTAGTTATAACACATATAATATTACATTACATTAATATTACTCTACTTATTTGCTATATACGAGGATAAATTTAGTATTCCGTTTTGTATGCTAGTGTACGAAAAAATATTGTACGAAACTCGTATGAAAGTGGCTTTTCCATACTCGTCTCGAAATGCCGGACTCGGCCTAACGGCCTCTTCCGGAAACATCTCACTCGTACTGAAAAGCTCCACTTTCTATACTTGTTACGTAAATTACTATTTCTCGCACAAAACAGCTTATTATGAGTAGAAAATGCTTACAAAAGCTGTTTTCTGTACAATAAACGGTTCCGGAGATATTCGCAAAAAACGAAATTTTTTTTTCAGTTTCAACACCCTGTATCTCGAAAATTGTGCATTTTAGAGGGTAAGTTAATAGAAACTTTTTTTCAAATTTTTGGACTAGCTATCACATCCTGAAGTCCTGCGCATATATTATGAAACACCCTGTATATACGTAATAAATGTTGGGCTAGCTCCGGCAGACATGAAACAATCTTAGTTCAGGGTTTTAGGTTTATAAATTTTGAATAAAACTTGGTATGGCAAATAACTCGTTGTATGACAAATACTCTAAAATATTTCGTGCAAATGCGCAATTTCATCTGACATTTAGCTAACCTCTAAATTTAACTCAACAACAAAATGATTTGTGGTCGCAAGAAACAGCGTAAATTGAATTTTAAAACACCAAAATGGCAAAGACGCGTCAGGTAAATATTTTTTACTGTGACGTAGCAACTACTACGTCCATTTTGTTTCTAGCTGTGACATAGCAACCGACGCTCGACAGGCTTTTGTTTTATATCCGGCACAAAACTTAAAAATGCCGCGTCATTTCGCATTTTCAAAGGACGCTACCTACATTTCTGGAAACTCGACGGCTCTAGACCACTGGAATATGGCTCTCCACCTCGTAGACACTCTGATCCCACTAAAGTCCAAAAATAATAGACCTACGGCAACGCTTTCCCTGTGAAATTCTACCTTTATCGGAAACCTCTTGGACGCTGGACACGGTCCCCACATGACGCCACGGGAATGGCTTGTTGGATGGGATTTCTGCACGTACTGGTCTCTGGAAGTCCGCCCTACACGTAACAGGCGCTATTCTTGCTGGGCGAAGCTGCTTGCATGGACCCCGAAGTCAATCGCACTTGGACGAATTTCTCTGCTGGATTATCTGCTTTACCTAGACTTTTTAACACCTGGAAATTTACACCCACAGATGCACAGCACACTCGTGAATAACTTTAACCACAATTGGTATAACTAAGAATTTTTTTATTTACAATTTTACATGATAATTGAGGAGCTCAATATGGCCCCAATACACATTTTAAGCTTGTTTAGTTATTAAAAGTAAATGACAGTCAGGTCACTTAGCAACTAGATATTCAAATGTTTATAAAGAAAATTAGGTTTTATAGCATTTTTTTAACCTTATCGACCACAGTTTTGATGTCGTCTTTGCCTAACCACTAATATTGTCTTTTTCTTGAAATAATTGTTACAATACATGCTCTGTTTTTAATTCACTTTTATTTATAATGCACTGATACACTTGGAGGTTATTTAACGTCTCACTAATTGTCTTTCGATCGGTTAGCTTCCATTTTTATTGCTCTTTGAAATTTTTATTTTGCTTGAACGGTTTCGTTTACCTTTCAGTTAATCTGCCTTTTGCTGGCTTATACACTTTTATTAAATAACGCTCATATTCTTTCTGTATTTAACAAATCATTTTGTATTATTCTATTCACATTATGTATGATATTAATAAGCTCAATTCAGTCAGTTACAAATTAAATTGCATTAGCCCCTCCGAATATTTATCATATCTGAAACTC
>OW679200.1:125439627-125518307 GCA_940337035.1 Agriotes lineatus | reverse complement strand
TATGTTCTGCTCATTAACTCGTGTTAACAATTCTAGCTAATCTTAGTCAGTTAAAATGATACCACTCCAGCATTTGGACCATTTTATTTTAACATTTTTTGCGTAAAGTTATTAGAAGGACCACTTTAACTACAACGGTTTATATTCTACTTGCGCTAACTCATCCATCTTGATGTCAATTGATCTGCGGTTTGATAAAAATCTATGTTGGACCAAACAGACTTAGATTTCAAAATATAAGAACCGTACGGAAAAATGTTTGGTTCGTTATACCATTATACCTATCGCGAAGTTAATCCGGGGACACACTGTATAAGTATTATCTAAAATACTATTTTTTGGGGAAAATTACTGCATATGTTGTATGAAATTAAACAATCCATTCGTATAAGACTATAAAACGTAGATGTTATTCTTATAAATATTGGATTTAGAGTATACTAACTGACCTAAAGTTTATTTATTACACAAGTAACTCGGTTGTTTTATTTGAATAACTTCGTGACAAAAAACAGCGTGCTGTAAGATGTAAGTGACGTCTATTTGGTATAATTTAAGCATTGCAAATATTTTTATTTATATGTCTCAGGCCATGTTCCTACATGGAACGAAGTGCCCGAACTTTACTACGTATATGATCCGTTGGTATTTCAATATACCGACAATTAAACGTAGCGCAAATTTTACACTCTGAATTTTATGAGATTTATAAGGTAAATCTATATTTTTTCGTGTCAAAATTGGCACCTTTTTGGACAGTTTATAGTGTCAAAAGTGACTTGTTCATGTCGCTTTTGTTACCATCGGTGACGTGTTATAATACTATGCTATCTACTTTGATATCTTAATGTGACCATTAAAACACTGAAAACAGTGCTTTAGTAGAGTTTTTTCACTCTTTGTCTGTCAATATAACCTATAGAATATCTTGTATGCAACACATTGCAAAATTTGTGTTTTTTCACTCGTTGGAATTTACGACACTTACGACACGTGCAGAAAACACTTACATTTTGCAACTTGTTCCATAAATAACTGTTATATATGTAGTAAGTAAGTAAGTAAGTAAGTTTATTCATCAAGATAGATGTTTACAAAAAAAAAAGACACATAATTCATTTACAAACAGATTTGACATAGTTAGAACATAACCTTTTAAATTGCGATACATTTGTTGCCTGTTTCGCTTCATCAGGCATTTCATTATATAATTTTAAACCTTTGTAATATAGATTTTTTTGTGAACACGCTTTCGTTGTTGTAGGTAATCTAAAATTATTTACACTTCTTGTCTCATAACTATGTATATCTCTATTGTATACAATAAATTTATTTAAATATGCAGGTAATTTGTTATTAACAATTTTAAAGATCAGAATTAAAGTATTAAAATAAATTCGCTGTTTAATACTAAGCCATTGCAGCGTTTCCAACATTAAATTGATGCTGGTTCGTTTATTACAAAATAGAATAATACGCATTGCTCTATTTTGCAGTTTTTGTAGACGCTGCAATTCACCTTCGTTGGCTATAAATAACACGCTAGCACAAAAAGGTGCTTGTTTCCACGCAAGGGCCGTGAAAACACATTTTGTCACTAGTTATATACATACCAGTAAGTTTTATAACACCATATTCTTAAGAGTCTAATAACTGTTATATATGTGACTAAAGAGGTGCTTGTTTCCACGCAAGGGCCGTGAAAACACCTTTTGTCACTAGTTATATACACACCAGTAATTTTTATAACACCATATTCTTAAGAGTCTCTTTCAGTTTGTTATTAAATATTACTAAAACTGGTAATATTTCAATTTATAGGTATTTTTTATTATTATATCTTCCTTCTCTTATTATAGGCCCGTGGCCTGTTTTAACCACAAAGTGGTTTCATGAGCCCTCTTTGCCCTTAGGCCGCGTGGGTGGCTAGCCTTGCCCATCGAACGCGAGGAAGAGTTCCCTTGTTAGCGGTTAACGACTACCACAGGTGTTAGCGCGGTAGCCGGGGAGCGTACGATTTTTAAACACTAGAGTCGACGGGATTCGAGCCCAGGCCGACCGTCTGAAAGGCGAGCATTTGCTCACTTTTATTTTATCGTTAGTTTTTAATTTATTAGTTCCGTAATTTAGAGTAACTTTTTCATTTTATAGTAACTTCTTTACTAGTAATTTTTTTATTGTGGGCTTTTAAATAATGACACATATTCGACACCGAAAAATGTTAAATAATAACAACTTAAGAATATGGTGTTGTATTATAGTATATTATTCGATAAGTGAGAGAGTTATACATTATTCACGATGATAACATTTGACCCACGAGTTGAAGATGAGTAATGTAATTTTTCCGAGTGCATAATGATCAATCTAACGAATTAAATAATATACCTTTATTTGAAATCGGCATTAAAGTACCTCGAAATCGTCATTAAAATACGAGAAATCGGCATTAAAGTAATCCATTGTTTTACGACTTTTTGTAGGTGGCGAGGCTACAGATAAACGTAAACCGACGTTAACATAACCTACAAATGTTTGTTAAAATGTTGTATATTCACGATTTCTCGATTTCAAATAAAACATAATCTACTCCTCGGCACCGAAGTTCCTTTTTATCCATCATGTGGTTTATTTGCCTTGATCTTGCGGGCCTCGGCAACTAAATCCACATTCGTGATAAAAAGTTAAACTTCAGTGCCTTGGTATACAAACTACTATTTCTACTCGTATTAAATAATTACATACTGCTTTTCCCCGACCAGGAATTCTTATTAATTTAGTAAGGTTTGATGTTTGGCTTTATCAGAGCCTCCTGATTTATGTGCGATCTTCATGATTTACTGAAAAATAATTTTAAAAACTCGGCATATGAGTGACTTACAATAGTTGAATAATGGCATATTATTTATTTGCATGAATAATTGATCATTTTCTCAATTAAAAACGCATTCACGTTGTACATATTGTTTAATATGAATAGAAAAAAATGTAACTCGCAAGTTTTTCCGTACATTCGTATGTCAACATAACGTAGTATATCCAACACAGTGTTGCAGAAAAGGTCGCACAGAATTAAATTTGTATAGAGCACAAAGTGTGTGCTTACGGCACTTAGCATGTTGTCCAACTCGTCTTCGCCTAGTAGGACAATTCATGTGGCGTGCCAAAAACACACTTTTTGCGCTTGATACATAAATGTCTATTTGTAGACCAAATACATTCCCAAACAATACGTTGAATATCTAGATATGTAAAATTATTACTTGAAAGTATATGAAAAAGGTATTTAAAAATATGTACAGCTTCGCCACTAAGCTTAGAGTTGCTACGTCAACGGAAAATATCAAAAGTGATGAAGATGCAATAAAACACAATGAAATGAGGTGTTATTAAAACTTTCTATTCGAATTAATCTACTTGCACAGTAATCAGTATAGTATGATTAGAAATTATTTTCATCTAGTATGGCTATGGAATAGTTCCTAATTTATGAATGCAACTATAAGTTGCTTATAGTAATTAATGACATAAGGCCGTTGGATGCGATAACGGCCGTATATCGTTGAATATTTTTCATAACACCTACAAAAATTGAAATTTTAGAGCAATTTAAATGAAAAAGTTAAATAGTATTAGCAACGGGTGTTAGAAAACTCGTTTTATCACAGTCTCCTATGGCAAAAATTACGTTTGGCAATACTGAAATGTATTGTTGGTGACATTGTAAGTCTATGTCAATTTCGATGTTAGCAGGTTAGGTTTTGCATCACCTTTGACACAGACTGACGCAAAACCTAACCTGCTAACCTCGAATTTAACATAGACTTACAGTCCCACCAACAATACATTTCAGAATTGCCAGTGTTCATGTTGAATAAACATTGATAAAATGTTACTGTTCTGTTATTTCTTAACGATCTAGGCTGTTAAGTGTATAACAGTTATGGCTGTTATGGGGAACCTTTCAATCAGGTTGACAGTTCTGTTATTGACCAATAACAAATAGGTGTTATGAAAAAATCAAACGTTAAGTTTGACATTTAGCCCGTCTGCTTACTGAGACTGTCAGGCTCTCCGTACACTGGCCCGACGCGACTGCGATGCGATACGATGCAACTACAACATAACTACAATGCGAATGGTACAACGCAATGAAACCAAAGCCAAGTTACATTGTTCCAAGGCTTCATAGAACTCCTGTATACATTTTCATGAAAATGCGTCAGTTACTTTCGCCGCTGTGGATGGAACATTCAAACATACATATGTACTTAGATAAAAATACATGTTTGCCTAGTCGTTTTGAAAGCTCTCGCTTCGCTCGGTCAATGAAAGCTCTTTTCTGACATCCGGTAAAATCACTGAAATATTTGTTCGTGTTGGAAAGGTTCTCTTTTGCTGCGATACAATATAAGCATTGCACTGTTTATTATTTTTCATATAGGGATGGACCCAAAATTTCCTATTCAGTTTTATGTCCTTATTTCGTATGTGCCAGTAAACTACAACCACATCATCATCGTCACTTTAAAACATTTTGAATCAGACTGAGAACAAATTGCTCTGATGTGCATAACTAGGGCCCCGAGTGGTGTAGCTTGAACAAGCGTCCACGTTGGATCAGCAGAGTTAAGCAACGCTGTCTCTGGTCAGAACTTGGAGTGCAAATTAAATTAAATAACACAAGTTGCCGTCGCGATCGCATTGTAGGTATGTCGTAGTTGCCTCGTAAACGCATCGCAGTCGCGTCGGTTCAGTGGTATATTAAGTATAAACATAGTTGCATTCATAATTTAGGAACTATTCTATAGCCTTACTAGATGAAAATTGTTGGTCATACTTTAGTAACTAACAACACTTCACCGGTGCTACATTTTTAATTGTCTTTTTAATTTCAGATACTTCTAATATAAGGAGGCATTGTAATCGTCCATTTGCATATAGATATATTAATTTTGAAATCTAAGTATTTCAAAAACAGTAATATATTTGTAAAAACACTTTTGGCAGCTAATTTTTTCTTTTTACATTTATTTTAAAAAACGACGTAAAAATATATTTTGACATTTCCAAGTTAAATATTATTATCACATTATAGGTAGGTGAGTGAACAAATCATTCACCTCAAATCATGCAAAAAATATTTCTTCTACTCCTGTAACTAAAATGCCATTTATGGTATATGTTTCCATGACGCTAAGTAATCTTTTAGACACACCTTCACAAGCCGTGGGTTCGTGCGTTTTAGTCATGGACTGAACTTTTTAATGGCAAAAATCAAGTTAGTTTTCAACTTTCAACAGTCAACGTTGACGTTTGTCAAGCATAATTTAACCTAACATAATTTTCAAAATACTAATGAAATAATGTTATATTGTCTAAATTTGTGATCGTAGAAAAAGTATAGTATGCAACTCGTTTTATAAACTTATTAGTCACTCATTTTATTAAACTTGATACATAATATACTATTTTCTACTCATGACATTGAAATCAGTCATTTTGACATGGATTTAATTGCATTTCAACCACTAGAGATTGAAATGTTCAGACTACTGGGATTTCAAACTGTTTGCCATTCAATTGTTGACAAGAGAAATGTCACTTTATGTTTAAGTTTTTCTAAAGTGCATTAATTTGTTAAAATTTGTGAAAATTCGTAGAAAAAATAGTATATGCAACTTGTGGCTGATAAAATTTCAACGTCTCGAGTTACTTTTTTCAACTCGCTTCGCTCGTTGAAAAAAACCACTCTCAACGTTGAAATTTTATTTCAACCACTTGTCCCATAATATACTATTATCTACGACCACCGCTAAAAGTAGGCCTTTTAGCGCTAGCTTGTTTCACTAAAAGTGCCGTTTCATAGTTTACCGTGGTTAAAGAAATCAGCTGTTTACTTTTAGCCCATGTGCTAAAAGTGAAGTGAGGTTATAAAACTACAATTTTGGAACTGGAAGTGAAGTTGTAAAGTTATGCTAGTTGTTTCTTGCGTTACCGGTAAAGTGTTTTTGAAATAATTAAAGCGTTATGTAATGAATACAGTCAGATGTGGAGTATTAATAATTACATTTCGTAACTGACCTTGACTACTGTCATTCGCAAACATTCGCCCGCGCGGAATGGCCTACTGTTTATTATGACATAGATTAGAAGTGTCGTAGATGCAAACCTTTGTTAAATCGATATTTATGGATTAATAACAGTAAAATTAAGGTCGTAGATAAAATATTATATGCAACAAGTGCTAAAAGTGGTTTATGCACGAGACATGCAAATTATGAAACGAAGCCGAAGGCTGAGTTTCATAACATGTCTCGTGCATAAACCTCAACTTTTAGCACTTGTTGCATAAATAGCTATTATATATTATAAAGAATATACCTTGTAAATTCAATGTTGTTCCAAGTTCCAAAAAAGAAGAAAATCCTTGTTCTGGCAATTTCCTTTTCAAGTTCTTAATTTTTTTTTAATTTTATTTATCAGTATCATTGTTATGGTATTAGTTGTTTTTATTTAATTATACATCTATAGGAAAAGATTTTTTTTTGTTATTTAAATTATATGTATTTAAGATAAAAGAACTTACTCTGTTGTTAAAATAGGTTATATCATATCACTACCCCATCAATTATAAAGTAGTTATATGCAATTTACCACTAATTGCTATGAGTGGAATTTGGTTTGTTGTACATTTCCTTGTTGGCTAAATTTATTTGAGTACTAGTGTTTATCGTAAAGTCACTGTACGACCTTACAATGGCCGCTACAATTTTTACTTTCCTCGTCTGGACGAAGAAAGTATTGTAATCACGAAAAAATCACCTTCTGAGATTTCTTCAGATCTTCACGTTTCAGAGTCTCTAGATGATTAAAAACAGGTTTTCTCAATTCAGTTAGTTTATCTGTCTGTCTGTCTGCCTATTGGCGGTATAACTCAAAAACTATTTGTCGGAGGAAGATAATATTTTGCATACACATTATATATACACCTGGCATACAACCGCGAAAATTTCAGGCAAATATATACAGGGTGAGCACCTTAAAAATTGTTTATTTTTCATTTAACTTAGTAATAGATACAAGTAATTATTTGTACATAGTGCAGGTTTTATTCTTACCAAAAATGGGAGCCAATAGATACAGAAAAATGTTTTACGATACAAAAAGGAGACACTAATTAGCGCGTTACTAAATATAGCTGCGACGCAGAAATTCGAAACGTCGGTGCTCCGTGGCGCAGGTAGAAATTGCCCAGTCCCTTACAATATCCCACAAAACGTTGGAACTACACACGCGGTCCGCCTGACGTTCGAATTCGACCACCGGTAACGTTTTTTTTTATTTGAAAATTTATTTAATTTATTGGAAACGTGAAAATTTTTACTCTAACTATTTGGTGTCACAATGTCGACGAGGGAAGTTCTGGGTAAAGCCTTTTACGGATTTTTAAACTGTAAACTTATGCGACTCTAATTTAAATTAGAAACACCCTCATACGAATACATGCAGGTGCAAAAGAATTTGATATTAAATATTAGCATATATGTACTTAAAACTAATGTAACAGTTGAATGGGAATATACCCTTAAACGTACAAAAAGGTAAATTATGAACTAGATGCTTGGTTTCGAGTAGGTACTGATATTTGACGGGTATAAATTTGTTGTGGCTATATTTTTTCTCATTAAAGTAACATAGTTTATCTACTCCTACTGTACAATGGCAATTAATTATAATTATGATTCATAATTCACAGTTTGCAGCCAATCATAACATTCTATTTTCATTATTCAATAGGTTGTAGCCAATCACAAAATTCATTCTTATTATTAAATGACTTTTGAAGTTAACAGCTGTCACAAATGTCATAATTCGGAAATATGGACACAAGACTCCTATTGCATAGGAGTAGATAAAATATCGTATTATATTCGCGATTATGGCCATTATTCACTCAGATGTCATCTTCGTGAATAATGGCTGTCATAATCGCTCATATAATAATATACTATTAATATGCATAAAACCCTCGAAAAACTATCTTTTGTCCAAAATATTCAAGGTTTATATTTCTCATAAAATTCATTTTCCAAATATGTATTCAAAATGCGATTGAATGAATAGAGGCTCTACACTTATTAAAACTTCTAACACAGTTTACTTTTGATTTGGCTCTAAAACTGGCCGGTTAATCCATTTAAAGCAATATATCAACCATTCGTTTTTAATTTATAACTACAGTAGCCTCTCGATTATTCGAGGTGATTAAAGGGAGGTGGTATACAATTACTTGAAAATCACGGTTAATGCAAAAAGCAAAAAAATATAGACGTATAAGTAATAAGGGCATAAATTCAAAAGCATTTTTACGTTTACATAAAAAAATGTGAGTGAATTTATTCGTTTTAAATAATCGCTGATTAATATCTCACTCATGCAGGTAACACGGTTAATCCGCAAACTGGATAATCCTCCGGAATGATCGAGAGTGAACTGTAATAAAATGTATACATTACTGTAGTTCTGCCATTTCAATTAAGTTTTTATGTTTCTATATTTATAGCTACATTTGTAGTGGCTCTCTTAATATGAACGACTCCAGATGACCTGCTTAATCTTTTTTTTACTCTTAACTGCTATTCGTTTAGTAACTCGCAACCGACTACAAACCTTTTTAACGTTCTTCTTGATACTATTTTCTACCGACTTTCTCTAAATTATGGTACTAATAATTACTAACATTGGAGGTTAGAGGAGAACACGTTTCCATTCCAACTGTCATTAGTATAATGCATAGTGCAACTGAAGGTACGTTGTTTTAATGCACAGTGATAACAATTTCATAATTAGGCCACTTTTTAATGTTAGTTTAGCTCTATTAAACTGTTGCGTTCATAATGTCCAAGGTTGGTTTTCAAACGATCGTTTTCTTGTTATATTTAATTGTAAGTGTGGGAAATGCCCAGCAAAGCATCACAATCACGACCATGTAGCTTACGCTGTAGGGCTTTCCGGTCCCTTGAAATTTCAGACACCTGAATTTAGTTAGGAGCAGTTGGCACTTGGATAGGCATCTAACCGCTAGTGGTGGTAATATTGCAATGTTTTTCGTGCCTCGGAGGGCACGCTAAGCCGTCGGTCCCGCTTATCGTTTCGGTAACACGTGTTAAGTAACGCAACCTGAGAATTCTGACACCAAGATATTGTTAGTTGTCGATAAACCAGTTTAGCAAACCTTTATATTATTTTAGAACTTTGAAAATAATATGTAGCAGACGTTTCGTTCCAGTTCGCAAAACAAAATTCCAGTTACTTCCCCGATTTTCAATAAAGCGAGATTTATGGACGACTACAAAGCTAGCATTAGGCCAATATCGGCATTCAGTGTCCTTCCAAAAACGGCCTAATGGGCCTCGTAAATCCCCCAAAATCTGACAGGACCCGGCTGGAAAACGGGGATAAATATGCGCCACTCACCATCGACATCCGACAGCGTCGAATCCCCGCTGTCCGTTGGCTCCGGGTCTCGCCGGGAATTCCGACGGTGGGACAGTCCGGAGTCCGACCCGGAACGACAGTGCATGTAACCAGCGCTGGGGTAGTAATGCATTTTCACCAACTACTACCAAGGGCAACACACGACACAACCGCCACCGGACTTCATCTTCGTAGTTCCGTACTCCTTTTCCGGGCAAATTCCGGGCCGCGCGTTCATCGGGCGCCCGTTAAATCGAGTTTTGTTGGGATTTCTTCCGGATTCTGATTTATTCCGTTTTCGGTTATGATTTCTTCCAGTCTTTCACTGCAGCTGGAGCGCCCGGATTTTTGTTCGGCTTTATGATTTATGCGGTGTTTTTATTGAGTATGCAGCTTTATTGGATTTTATGATTTTATTTTTAAGACGTTTTCGGTTTTAAATTAAGGTCTGATTTTAGAAGAGTTGCACTTTTGGAAATTAACTTTATATTACATGAGAGTACATTCATTTGTTATTATTAGAACTACAACCAGGTTCGCCTTACTAACTTTTAACTGTTTAATTTAGTCTGCTAATTAGTAC
This sequence comes from Agriotes lineatus, assembly GCA_940337035.1. Classification (NCBI taxonomy): domain Eukaryota; kingdom Metazoa; phylum Arthropoda; class Insecta; order Coleoptera; family Elateridae; genus Agriotes; species Agriotes lineatus. The sequence goes on along the minus strand of OW679200.1, from coordinate 125,508,244 downwards.
ATATCTAAGTGGTTGATTTACTTATTAGCGTTAATATATTTACTCACTAATTTACTAAAATATTGGCTCAATTTGTATGCAAGCACTAATGATTGAATTCCACAACTATCACTGTGTTTTAATATCTATAGGACACGATATTTATTAAGTTCTAGTTAACTCACTAAAATGATTACTTTAAAAACAAAGCCTTCCCTAACGCAGCACTTGCAAACCAACTTTTTAACCCCAACGCTTGAGTTACTCCAAATTAATGTACTACCCCACACTAACCCCACTGAACGGTTCGCACAAACCGGTAACTTCACTGAACGAAAAGTCCGTCCCGAACCGAAACTCAGGCGCTTTTCGCAAAAAGTGTTTTTCTCGACGTTTCGGCGATCTTCCGGGTGCACGACGCGCCGCGACGCAGGTTTGCTGGACGCTGACTGGAGATGCAACAGCGTCCCGGCGTGATCCAGCCGCGGCGCAGGCGTCGAGGTCCCGAAGAACCTCACCGACGGCTCGGACGCCCAGCACCTGGATTCGACCCACCACAAATCAATCAGGTGCAAACCGTGCGTCGTGCCGAAATTCGGCGAACAGGTGTTCCGCACGTGCCCTCGGGGCCTCTTTTGGAGCGAGTTTTCAAAAGTGGATTTCTGGTCGCTGTGGGTTCGATGAGGAACTTTGAAGAGCAATTCGTTTCACTAAAGTGACAATGTTAAAAACTGATTTTCCTTCAGTAGTTAGTCGAGTAAAATTTTTAAAAAATCTGCCTTGGAATAAATTGTTACAAAAGCCACTGGCGTACCTTTATTGTGAAAAACACACAGAAAAAATCTAAGGTTATTTAATAATTTGATAGATAATCAAATTTATTGACCTACCCTGTATACGAATGCAGTAGGTACTATAATATTTGTATTTCTGTAATAAATTCAGACAGAGAAAAAAATGAAATGCAAATGTCAAAGATCCAAACAAAAACAATGTTCAAATGATTGTTGATAACAACTCGGTATCCGAAAAATTAGATGATCTAAGTCAGCCTGTCATATTGCTTTGCCATGCTGGCTTAGCAGCTCCAATTTTTGATTTTGAAACTGATCTCTACCGCTGAAAACTCCTCTTGAAATTCAAATCGAGAAACTTTAAGGCCTGCCGCTCACTGAGACGACGCGATTATGATGCAAGTGACATAAGCGATAATCGCCTGACGATTGTTCTATGGATATATTGTAATAGCCCTCCCCTTAATAAATAAGAATAGGGGTTTTAAATAAAATTAATTAATTAATGGCAAGAGAAACTACACTTAATAATTATTAAGTTTCCATTGAAAAATCACTTGTCAAACTCAAAGCAAATTAAAAGAGTGCAATAAAATTACGACAAATAAATTGTTTAGTGCCCTTCTCTTATTCTATATATACATAATAAATGTTGGGCTAGCTCCGGCAGACATGAAACAATCTTAGTTCAGGGTTGTAGGTTTATAAACTTTGAATAAAACTTGGTATGGCAAATAACTCGTTGTATGACAAATACTCTAAAATATTTCGTGCAAATGCACAATTTCATCTGACATTTAGCTAACCTCTAAATTTAACTCAACAACAAAATGATTTGTGGTCGCAAGAAACAGCGTAAATTGAATTTTAAAACACCAAAATGGCAAAGACGCGTCAGGTAAATACTTTTACTGTGACGTAGCAACTGCTACGTTCATTTTGTTTCGAGCTGTGACATAGCAACCAACGCTCGACAGGTTTTTGTTTTATATCCGGCACATAACTTAAAAATGCCGCGTCATTTCGCATTTTCAAAGGACGCTACCAACATTTCTGGAAACTCGACGGCTCTAGACCACTGGAATATGGCTCTCCACCTCGTAGACACTCTGATCCCACTAAAGTCCAAAAATAATAGACCTACGGCAACGCTTTCCCTGTGAAATTCTACCTTTATCGGAAACCTCTTGGACGCTGGACACGCTCCCCACATGACGCCACGGGAATGGCTTGTTGGATGGGATTTCTGCACGTACTGGTCTCTGGAAGTCCGCCCTACACGTAACAGGCGCTATTCTTGCTGGGCGAAGCTGCTTGCATGGACCCCGAAGTCAATCGCACTTGGATGAATTTCTCTGCTGGATTATCTGCTTTACCTAGACTTTTTAACACCTGGAAATTTACACCCACAGATGCACAGCACACTCGTGAATAACTTTAACCACAATTGGTATAACTAAGAATTTTTTTATTTACAATTTTACATGATAATTGAGGAGCTCAATATGGCCCCAATACACATTTTAAGCTTGTTTAGTTATTAAAAATAAATGACGGTCAGGTCACTTAGCAACTAGATTTTCAAATGTTTATAAAGAAAATTAGGTTTTATAACATTTTTTAACCTTATGGACCACATTTTTGATGTCGTCTATGCCTAACCACTAATATTGCTTTTTCTTGAAATAATTGTTACAATACATGCTCTGCTTTTAATTCACTTTTGTTTATAATGCACTGATACACTTGGAGGTTATTTAACGTCTCACTAATTGTCTTTCGATCGGTTACCTTCCATTTTCATTGCTCTTTGAAATTATTATTTTGCTAGAACGGTTTCGTTTGCCTTTCAGCTAATCTGCCTTTTGCTGGCTTATACACTTTTATTACATAACGCTCATATTCTTTCTGTATTTAACAAATCATTTTGTATTATTCTATTCACATCATGTATGATATTAATAAGCTCAATTTCGTCAGTTACAAATTAAATTGCATTAGCCCCTCCGAATATTTATCATATCTGAAACTCTGAATGTAACCCTTCTATAACCTGTTTTGTTTCATGCTAACTTCTATCCCCCAAATGATTAGTTATTATTCCTCACATCAAGTGCACTTATTAATTTAAAGTATTGATCATCTTGCAATAGATCAAAAATATTTAATCCTGTGCTCATGTTGACCTTATTCAATTAGTTGTCAATGCACGATTTAATTATTCTTCTTGTTGACAATATAACTTTTGGCCTCATATTGTATACAAGATGCTAGCAATCAATGTCAATGAGAGATTTTGTATTGCAAAAAATTAATGACTGTACTCCAAAAATGTTATTTTCTTAGTGATATTTTTATCAAACTTCGTAGCTATTATTTAACTTTATCATCAGACCATTAGCAACAAGATCCAAATGGGTAATTCTCTCGTAAATGAGTGACATACAGAAGTATGTTCAGCTGCTATATTAATTGCTTTGATGTGCAAATCGAGTTGCCGTCGTAATCGCATCGCAGTAGCGTCGGGCTAGTGGACGGAAAGCCTATAAGGCTCTCCGACGAGACTGCGATGCAATTATGATGCAACTCTGACATACCTACGATGCGAACGCAATGACAACTTGTGTTATGCACATCAGAGCAATTTGTTCTCAGTCTGGAGCAAAATGTTTTTCGAGTACGAAGATGATGATGTGGTTGTAGCTTACTGGTGCATAAGAAATAAGGGCAAGAAACCGAAAAGGAAGTTTTGGGTACATCCTTATATCAAAAATAACAAAGAGTGCAATACTTTTATTTTATCGCAGCATGAGAGTTTTCCCAACTTTAGTAAACATTTCATATTGAAAGAGAGCCTTAATGTGTTAGCAGAAAATTTTAAGGGGAGAGGGGGGCTATGATTCCATGGGTTACAACAGTGAGATAGGATTATATGTGTAAAATAACGCTTTACGGGGATGACGTTCATCACCTTAATATTGAAAATGTTTAGTTGAATTTTTTTGTTGGATAGATGATTTTGTAGAGTGGTGCCAACATTACCTGATCCCCGTATGGAAAATTTTGAATTATCATTTTTTTGTTGAAAACATCACAAGTTTGTGGAACGGCTATGTCCCCCATTTTCATAAATTAGCGTTACTCCTTTGTGAAGAAAAACTGCCATTAAATCAAAACTAGCCAAAAATACAGTACTTTCGCTTTTGGATGAGAATTAGAATATGGAGAAGTAATGTTTATTTACGATGATGGAAACATAACCGCCTCACAAACTCATAATTTATCCAACAAAATTAAGGTATGAACGAAATCCTGTAAAGCGTTATTTTACACGTATTTCCCCTATCTCGCTGGTGTAACCCATGTTTCTTGACCAAAATTGTTAATGACTCCTTTTAACACGAAAAAATCTTAGCAATACACTTAAGAAGTCAGTCGTTTAATCTCATCTTGTAAAGCCATATAAACCCACTAAGCAAATAGTGATTAGAAAATTCACAATTTTTATTGAATTTGTTATTTATGAACCTTGAGATACAACGTTTCACTTATTGAGTGTCATGCTGAACCATCATAAAGTGTTTGTAAAGTAAATAAATCATGCTTGTAATATCTTGAATAACGAAACTTCGCCCAACATTTTCTGTTTAGCATTTACAGTTAGATTAGGCAAGTATAGCCTATATTTTATCTTATCAACAAGCTCTCCAGCAATTATTTTTTTGTGCAGTTACTATCAGTAGATACGAGTTTGGTTAGTCATTGGATGATTAGCACAAAGTAAAGGAGGGATCTTGACGACAATATATTGTAATGGTATGATGCTTACAGCAATTCTGGTTGCATTGCTAACGTACGAAGAGTAAGGAAAGATTCAAATAGGCCCAGAATTGGTATTGTAGCAATAACTGTAATTTAATTAACAGAGGTTAGTAATTGAATAAAACAGTATCGTCAGGGTTGCGTTCAGCTTGTATTCAATATTTGTGCTCGGTATGGAAAATGCAACTAATTTGTGATGACTGAAAAATTAATTGTGTAACGTCAAGACACAATAATGAATTCGTTTAAGTACAAAGTTGTTTCAAAGTGTTACAGAAGTTTTATGCAGCGTTTTGTATTCATATCATAATGCCAACAATCGATAACGCAGCTAAAGGGTCATTAAGCAGTGTAAGAAGGCACAATAATGCAAAGAGCATTTGAAAAGCAACCTGAGAATTAAAGAAAACTACAATAAAGTACTAATAGCTTGTGAATCAGTGTTTATCTAACTAAAAGTAAATAACCAAAGTGCAATTAGAGTATTCCTGAATGACATTTAAGAAAATTTTTAGAAGATCAAATATTATAAAAACTTACCAAAAAAATTGTAGTTTTGGCTCCCTGTTTTTAATTAATTTCGTTGATAAAAATATATTATTTATGCCAGCTGTTGAGTTTTATTTATTCACCATTGTGCCGAGGGCAGTTGAGGTTAATTTGGTAGTGTTCCGTAGTGCAGTCCCAGAAAAAATTGAACCTGAAGGTTCGCCTATTTGTGATTGTCTTCGAACTAAGTTTTGGCAAGTTTGGAGCTGCTGGAAGCAGAAAACAGAGTGCAGCGTCTAGAGGAACCCTTGTTTGTGGTTTATACGAAAGTAGCAGCAGCTGAAATATAGCCAAGAGGCAGGTATAAGCTTGGCGTCCCTTTCAACCGTGGGCCGGTGTGAAGTCAACTTCCGAGCCCAATTCTGGGCTGGGAGCTACGAGAAGCAGACAGCAAGGTGCAGCACCTGGAGAAGGCTTTGTTCGTGGTCCAGAGATAGACAGGAGCTACTAAAACCGTTCCAGAAAAAATTACGAGCTTGGCTTCACCTTTTGGCGGAAACCAGAAGTAGATTTGGCGAGCAAGCAAAAAACAAAGCCAGATTGGCGTCCCTTTTCACTTGAAAAAAACAAATTCCAAGTTAGCCAAACAACTTGATTATTTGATTTGCATTGTTATTATTTACCTGAGGTGAACTGACAACATATTTGTGCTGCAACAGCTAATGGAAAAAAGAACGACGGTAGGAGAAGAAACTCACTTAGCTTTTATTGATATGAGAAAGGAATACGATTCGTTTTTCCAAAATAAACGATGGGAAGCGCTAAACAACTCATAAATGTTGCTATGAACACATTTTAAGCCTCTGTGATTATTATAGCATTTAAGAATATTTCATGCATATCAAATAATATTTTATAGATATTTCAGAAATGTGCTAGTTTAATTTTTGTAAATAGTATAAAATAGCATTAGTCCTCCATACTAAATTGTAAAACTGTATTAAAAATAGTTTTAACCTTCATTTAAACAAAATGTAATTAGAACAGGCTTGGAAACAATGTAAAACAATGAAGCATCGAATACAAACAATTGGGAGAGAGGAAGCCAAACTGAATGGTGGTATTATTTAGGCTTCCCCAATAAATAATTGTAAAATTGTGAATAAATACTCTTTTCAAGATTAGACAACTTTAAAACTTGATTGAATTTCCTGTGGGTGTGCTGTAGTGGAGTGCATTCATTCGTAGCACTTCCGCAGAAGGTTGAAAAAGTGTTTTATCGGTGCATCGAGTGTTAGCTAGTATTCCGGTGACTCTTTTTAGACATCCAAGCAGGGTAATTGGATTCCATGGAAGCTGAGGTAGGCAGTGACCTTCGTAGAGAGCATCGAAGCCCTGGGTGTAAGCACCGGGGACCACTGGAAGCAGTTTTTGGCATAACAGAGGTCGAGCTACATGAATCTTTCTGCGGAGGCGTTTAAAGGCTGGTCAACGGACAGGAAGGGGGCCAAGCATCGTGGAACTCGCTAAAAGCTCGAGTTGGGCCCTAATTCCGTTCCAAAGACAACAAAAAGGTCAGAAAACTTTACCTAAAAGACAGAATTTAATGCATTTCGTGGTGGCGTCGTTTTTTTAACACTTCCGGCAGTAGCATCCTGTGAGTGTGTTTTGTTTTCAACGTGTATTTACTTACGGCAATTGTTATCACCTAGGCAACGTTTTAATTACGTAATTACAGATAACTGTAGTTTAATAGCGGACTTGTTTTTGCAGTTTGTGAAGTAAGAACGCTATATATAACTCAATGTTTCCTTTAGTTAAATAATATCTTGTGTGGTAGCTATCCCGTTAGTTAAATCACTATTACACAAAGAGTTTACTTTTAAATTATATAAAATAATACCACGATAATTGATTTGATAGCAAATGTATTTCTTGTACGTAATTCATAAAAATCAAAATAATACTTGCTAGGATGTAGAGACCCGATCCATATGCGATAAGTCATATTAGAACCCTTTTGCAAAAATTAAACTCATTTATTTAAATTAATAATAATAACAACAACAAGTTATAATAAACCATAGTAATATAATTAAATAAATGTATCGACACAACAAAGCGTATGTGAGAAATTGCAATGAACTTACAGAACCCTTTACTGCAACCAAAGAACTGAGACAAGGATGTAGCTTATCTCAATTGCTGTTCAACGCATATTTGAAAGTAGTCTAAACATGGAAGAAAAAAGTGAGTGGTATGCGAGTACCTGTCTATGATAATCACTTATGCACGCTTAACTTGCGGACGATCAAGCTCTAATCGCACAAGGCTCTTACTACAGAAAATGTGAAAAAAATCCATGTTAAATATGAAGAATGGGTCTAACTATGAACATAGATAAAACAGAATATCACATAGTACATACATACGCTCAATTTCAAATATTTATTAATGATAACCAAAAACTAAAACAAGTAGACACGTTTAAATACCTAGGGGAAACAATTACAACCAACGGTATAGGCAAGAAAAAATCACTTACAGAATTAAAAATACCCGAAAATAATAAGATGTTTAAACTTATTATCGTGAGACAAACACATATCAAACAATGAAATGAAACAAATAGGAAAATCAGTGGTATAATTGGTTTTAATTATGCTACGGATGTGAGACATGAACCATCAACAATGAATACCAACGCAAGTTACAAGCGGTAGAGATGGACTACCTAAGAGGCAAAATTTTAAGTACATCTAAGGTATCTGGTATTCCGTACGCCTAGACCTTGTCCATAATAAACAAACTTCAAAAACTGACCGTATTACTTGTGGTTTTTTCACAAGCCTGAAAAGTCCGTTTAATGTTATCGCCGATATTTTATCTTCTTAACGCCCCATTTCGTTTGTGCGTTCTTTGCGATTCGCTCCTCGATGCGGCTCGCATCTCTAATATTAATATCCCCGCGCGCTCCTCTTTTGGTAGAGCGCAGCGCGAAAGAGTTTTGGTTTTTCCGAAAAGGCGCATGATCTTCGATAATAAAGGTACTTGGAACGGAATTATTTCTCGTCTAGGGCGTCTGTGAACTCCGAACAATTTCAAACCTTCTGAGGGATTTGAATGCCTTAATCAAGTAGGCTATGTTTCCTAACCGTAAATTTTTTCTGTAGATAATTTAGGAGTACGCTTGGAGCGGCGTCCTTTTGAAAACTTACGTGAGGCCGTTTTCCATCATTGGTGAGATATTTTCTAGTTTTGTCTTTTGTACTAATTCAGTGGTAGTTAGGCCGCCATCAATGAATTGGTTCACTCTGAATTAGTAAGAACTATAATATCTAAATAAAAAACTGAAAATGTGAACTCTTTGTGTGTGTTCCAAAAATATCAAATGCATTCGATCAAGAACCAATAAATTATGAAATAACATATTTATTCCATAATCAAGAAAATAGATATTGCCGCATCTAAACTGAAGGCATCGCATACAACAACAATTTTAATTAATTGCGTTAATAAAACAAACCAAAGAATCAATATGACTTTAATTAACGATATTAGGTAAACGTTCTGTATTTTAAAAATAGTTAAAGCCGACATTATCGACCACCCGAACTGTATTCTATAAAGGCGTAGTACAGTCCTCACTTGAAAATTTTAATTAATTAACTTTTCACATTCATAACTAGCATCATCGTGGCTAAGAAAATTTTACGGGCTACAAACTTCAAAAAAGAACGAACATTTTATGAATGCGACACGTTTTCTATGGTTTATAATGACTTAGTATGCAATAAATCATTGTGTTATGGAAGAATTTTCTTTCTTGACTGTATTATTCTGCAACTAAATATAGGCGAAAACGCAAAAGATTTCAGCCATAAATATTAGGTACAAAATGTTCCATATTTTATGGATAATATTATAATTACTTTAGATTTTGTTTAAACATAAGCCGTACTTCAGTAACTCAAACATTAAAACTGCCATTTACTGCAAACCCTCTATATACATTGCCGAATATTTGATTAAGCATCCATTAACAACATAAACATAGAATTATCAATTCACATCGTTGTTGAATCAGTTATTTCCATTTTAGTCTTCACAATATTTAGTTAAATGAATACGACCGCTAACTAATTAGAAACCGCAACTACGAACAGTTTATATAAGTTCTATTATCTAAACAAGGAACGATATCTACGCACTTGAAATTTGTCATTTCAGATTTGTACTTAATAGCAATCTCTCTTATTATTGGATAAAACGATCGTCTTTGACTTTTGAAATCCAATTTATTACATGTCCCTTGCAGTTCTAAAGATTTATAAAATTACAAAGGTCATGGTGGCGGAAACCGATTTGGCTACAGAATTCATTTTGAAATTTATTAGCTGACACTGCAGCTATAATTTTCAGCTACTGCTAAATATTATTCTGAAGATAACTATCAAACAAGAATGTCTACATAAATCATTCAAATTCCGGCTATAATGTATATACTCTCGACCGACCTCTGTGGACTAGTGGTTACCACGTCTGTTTAGCATTCGGGAGGTCGTGGGTTCAATTCCCATGGCCGTCTGCTCTAATTCAGATTTTTAGGTGGTTTTCCTGAGTTAACCTTGTCTGAAGCGAATACCGGGGCAGTACTTCTACACCTTTCCTGACCATTCTTCCATTCTTCACCCCTCCTTTCTCTCACCCATCCTGACATTTCCGTTATTGGCTGAAAAGGGACGCAAGGTCCCTATAGCAGCCCGCCCCCAGTGGGGGGAATTGAAATAACCTTTACCTTTTTTTGTACTCTCGATCACCAACGCTTAAGTAAATGCAATATACGAGGCGGACTAATAAAGTGAATATCTGCTATAGTAACTGTGTTATTGCAGATACCAAAATACCGTTCAATACAAACGCAGCGCTACATCATTTAGCAACTAAGCTGAGTGTGTATAGAATGCATAACAATGCAACAATATATACCTACACTTATATACTATTTAAAAAATTAAGGAATCAATTCTTTTGACAACGTATAACCTTCGTAGTAGAGCAACCACGATGTAAGTGTTAATATTTCTTATAAAGCAACTATGGAGCTGTCATGCTACCCTATTTTCGTTTATTTTGTCTGCGGTTTCTAGAAAGAATAGGTAAACAATAGTATTTTGCAATGGCAGCTACTCCTTAGGGGCTCAGAGGCTCTAGCCTCCCAGCCATCAACAGCCTATATATTAATAGAACAAAGTAACTATTTTATCATTGAAAATATATTTCATCATCTATCCTACTGTTACAATATAACTTAAGTAATGAGCTCCGGAGGTAGCTATTCGATACCGCTTAAACCTTCTAAAACAATATTCAAGAATTAATTAACATAACATAAGTTACGTGTCAACATAATAGAGGCCAAACTTATGGGAATTACGGGCTAAAACGCTGTCGCAACAGAATCGAGGTAAACTCGCAGGCCTATTTACAAATATAGTGGTCCTGAAATGCAATTCAATCCGAGGGAAAGGAAGTCGCAGAAGCAAATGTGGTGCAATCTTTGATATTGAAAATGAACGTATTAGGGCTGCGAACAGTCTTATCAGTATAACTGCTTGCCGAACAACGAGAAGTGAAGTCGGGCCATCAGATTTGATACTTTTCATGGGTTAGGTACATGTATATAAAACGAACGATATAAAAGTTGTGATCACAGCACGCTTTAAAATACTGATATAGGAAACTGCAGTAACGACTCAGTGTGCGATTAAAAAATAGAAAAATTGAATTACTTTTCAACCTGCAACTTGAAACTCGCAATTTTACTAGATCTTTTCCTGTGGACATTTACAAGAAAATAAATGAATTTGATGAATGCTCTGTTTTTCCGTTATTAAATAATTATAGTGTTTCGTTTTTTAATATTTATGCACATTTTGTGTTGTGTTTGAATACTTTTTGTTCTGTGCATATATGATATTTCCTCTTGGATTATTAAAATTAAAAATCATTGTCATATTATACATATACGGAATGTAGGTGAGTCTTTAATTATTATTATTTTTGTTTAGTAATTGTTAAAAATTGACAGCCCCCCGAATAAAATTATCAAGAGCCGCCACTGGTATTTCGTATGAAAATCAAAGTATTGCTATAACATTTTGATACCGTAATTGTTTTGAGAAGTTTATATTTTATTGCAGATGTAAGAAGCGCAAAAAATAGAAGTGTTGAGTTACATAAGCTCTTCTAAAATAATTATTTAATTAAGGCTAAAAGAAATTTAATGAGCTTTATTTGAGGCTCAAATAAATCCGTACCTTTTTTATGGCAATATAAGATTATGCTAAGCGGTTACAATACTTTCTGACGGTGTGACTACTCTGTTAGTTTTTTTTTAAGAAAATCACTTTATTGTTTTTCAAAATATTTATGTTACCTAGAATACAGTTGTTCATTCTTTGAAACCGCTTCTCCAAACAAGCGTAGTACTCAGTTTTTGGGAGGTCGTCAAACATTCGCTGCAATTCAGCAAGCTCCACATTTACGAAGGAAACCTCTTACCACGTAGGCTAATTTTTGGAAATCTCTGAGGGGCAAGATCACGACTGTATGGAGAGTGAGTGACCAGCTGAACTCCAGCGGCCGTATGCGAAGTTGCATTGTCGAGGTGTAAAATGTTATCTAGTACGGATGACCCAATATCTAGTTTTTTTTTGACCTGTATATGAATTATATTACGATTTTCCTTAAGCAGCTTTTCGGTCCCACTAACGTTTGGCAAGTCTAAACGATCACAGCTACCTGAAGTTGTCAATGTCAAGGTGGATCACTTAAAGTACATCATCCATGTTTAAATTGACCAAACTAGTAACTAACTGTAGATAATGTGGTGACTTTGATAATATGTCGAACTTCTTTTATAATCATACAAAATAATTGACTGAAAAGCATTTCGCGGCACTTCCATAGTGTCTAAAAGACATCAAGTTTATAAAAATCATTTTTTCTCTATATACGCTTTAATTCGAACCACCCAAAGTTGTTACTGGAAACTGTCAAAAAATGAGCTTTCAATGCATGTAAATGTTTTGTTTGCATTGGAATCAATGACCTGCTACTTACAACTAACAGAAGATCCCTCGTAGTACAATTTTATCTATGGGTTATTATATGCTTGCTTTGATGAACAGCGTTTTTAAGTCTTAACTTTCTTCCCATATTAAGTTTTGATTTTCTTTAATCTTCAATGAAGTGGCAGCACAAAGCCAAGTCAAATGTATCATGGTAAAAAGTTGAAAAAGGTAAAAGTGTGGGAAAAACATGTAATTGTATTAGAGAAAACACACTGATACATTTACTCTAAAACTCGAAAAAAGTTACCTAAGTACATCACCTGTTACAAGTAAAACTTGTGATTATTTTCTTGCAAGTCGTTGATTTTTACAAGTGGGAAACGTCTTACGGTTTTTTTCTGGGTTTTGTTGATTCGTAATGATTTTTCAAAAGAAATTATAATCTTCCTCGCCTTAAGTTCATTTTTATATAATGCAATATAATAACTAGTAACAAAGCATTATTCAACACAGGACTTAGAGATTTTGCAGCCGAAGGAATTATGCAGTGCGCACAAACTACTTTGAGGAGAATCAAAAGCGTGCTCAACTGTTCCATTCCAGACACGGGTCGAACTCATTCAATGCAAATTCCAACACAACCCTCCATTCCACGTTTGCTTTGATTATAATACCACCTGTACTTTTATATAACTCGAAGTAGAATATTTTGTAACTGTAATGGTGTAGTTATACTGCGAATCGACTCTTGTCCTCCTCGTTTATTGCCAGTTAGCTCAATAGCAATGGGATTTCTCTTGTTTCACTTACCACAGTCGTTATTCAGGAAAGTCGCTGTTGAAATAAAGCAACAGTTGACCTAAACCCGTGCCAAGTTAAAAATATTGGCTTCAAACTTTTTGTCAAATAAAGAGCCAATTTATTTACACGGAAATCAACAAGATATATCTATATTTTCCTTGTAACAGATAACGCTTGCTTATAATAAACCTAAACACTAACCCACGAAATTGGTATTTGTTTCTACCCCCCCCCCCCCAATTTATTTTAATCATAAACTTAGGCGACGCGCAAAAATCTGTTTCTACTCCGCATTTGTTTGAACACTGGTTAATCCAGATGTTTTTAAAACTTCTTTATGCTACTCGGTTGCGACGCATACATCCTTTGTAGCAGCCCGTAATGCAATGACCGGTCCAGAACCTGGTCTAAGCATTCAGAAAAACCAAGCCCGCTCAGCCATTAATGAATGGTCAATACCGCACACCGACTAAGGTGGAGAAACTACAATCAAGCAACGCACTGCAAAAAATTGCTAAAAACTCCGAATCCACAAACCACCAAAACCCTGTTGAGACTGAACAGAACTCGAATCAAGCAAGTAGTCAGTCTACTAACAGGTACTGGAGCATTCAGAGAATTTATGCACAGGATCAATATCTATAGAGATGAACCTGTTTGCAGACTATGCCAATAGGATGATGAAACAGCCTATCATATCCTCTTTGAATGCCCAGCATTAGAGCGTAAAAGACACCAACTCGATTGGAGCCTTAACTCTATTGACAACCGCAAGCTAGTAGGGGACATTGCAAGTCTAGTAAAAGATACGGATGTCGGCCTGCTAACTTGAAAACTCCCGACAGTACAAAAAGCCCAAAGGGCTGAAGTGCGCATGCCAGCAAAAGACAGTCGTGGAATCTAAATCTAATCTAATATAATCCTTTGTACTAACAGCCAACTGCGCATGTGCTTAGAGGCGCAGCCCATGTAGAACACAAGAAAGCGCACCCAAATGCTGCTTGGCGTGATATGAGTTACTTAGAGTAACATTTTGTGTCACTAATTGCAGAATAAAAGTCAACCACGTGTAGTGATGACTAACGAAAACCGGTCATACGACACCTGCGCCTGGATTTCACATCTCCCCATGGCGACACCTCTGCTATTGTGCCATTCTTTGTCACTGCCGCTTCATTCGTCGGCAGGACGTGACACATTCTGCAGCTCAACGACCTCTATTTCAACCAATATCCGGTGACACTCCAGGTTTTTGAGCGCAGGGATGCTTTTGTGTTGAGCTCCCGTATCGAATGACGCTTTCCTATTAGCGTGGAATCGCGCAGCTACCCACGCCGGATATACAAAATCATTGGCGCGATTTTAAAACTACTAAATTTAATTATAATACACATGAAGACGAAGAACAATGAGCGCAAATTTACTAAACCACTGTATATTGGATTAAACCCAACAACTAATTAATATTTTGTTCATTTATAAAATTTTATAAAAAAACAAAAACCTTACGAGATAATATTCCCAGCATAAACCGAGAAACAAATTTCCAATCCATTCTTTTTTTTTTGTCTAGCAACGACAATAATATACCAAAATCGTGCATTTTCGAGACCGAAAGAAAGGTATTCTTTTTCTTCCGTTCGGAGAAAAACTTTGTATAGGTAATGAATCCTCGACTACTGGGTCTCTACGTCGGAATCTGATATAACAGAGTGTGAATCGCTGCTGCATAGTGCTGTATTGCAAATATTTGCCGTATAATTCAGATTAAAGTTGCTATGCAAATCCACAAAGATATCATCAATTCAACGAGCAACAGTATTCGCTCAGCAAAGTTTCTACCATATCTATGGCAGTTAACAGAATCAGTTGTTATTCAACGTTATGTGGGTTTTGCACAAAAAGTAGTGGGGCCATTAAAACATTCTTTGTGAAATGTTTCTAAGTACAAGGCAATATCTAATTAAATTTATTTAAGAATTCAAGATAGCTGTATATAACAAGTTTGAGAGTCACCGATTTAGATATCCCAAAACGTAAATATATACTTCAAAACTGTTAACATAGAAATGACGTTCCAGTCTCAACCCATTTGTTTATGTGCTGGTTGACGTTTTCGCAATCTTCATGCTTCCGTTTCTAATATGTAAAGCATATAAGACAAATATAATTCCGATACCTTTAGTTTTCTCGTTTTGCTAATAAAGCCGCTTTAGCCTGTACAACAGGTTGGATTGCGTTGAAAACTAACGGTATTAAGCCCCCGATCATCCTCAGCTAGCTCGCCGAGAGGGTAGGGTTTCCGTTACTCGTGAAGTACGGTCCCGTCTTACGGCAGTGAAAATTACGATGAATGCCAAGGCGTCACCGTAAAAGTCAACCCGAAGCTGTTTGAATCTGCTTCGTTCATTGTCGAAACAGCGGACTCTGATGTACAAGATACTTACGCAGAAGCTTAATTTCTTTTCAATTAAAGACTTAATTGCTTTAGCTGTTTGAGTAAACACAACTTTTGAATCTAGCGCTCTCGTTTATTGATGATTAAATGGATCGGACTTTCACTCAAAGAAACAAAAATTTAAGTTAACAGATGAGGTTTATTACACTTTTAAGCTGGGGTTGTATAACAGGAAATGTAAAGTGCAAACACAAATTGTCACAGCGGAGTCTAAAAACTGAAGTAGAACAAGTAAACAACACAAAAAAATAAGAGAAATATTTAATGTCGGAATCTGTCTTTGTCTGTGAGACGGTGAGAAATGCATTTTACGTTCGGTTGACCCTACCAATCAAAATTATCCACGAGCCGCCACTGTATTCTCTAAAGTTTCTATGTGGAGTTCTAATCTTATTAATTTTTCTTCGGGCAGTTCACAAGCAGGCGCGTGCTGGCCAGCCGGGCTACCGGGCATATCCCGGTAGGCTCTGAGTTGCCGGGCCCTGGGAGTATTCTTACAATAGTCTGTTCTTTAAAAAATATATAAACTATCAAAATGAAGATCACTTTTGTTTGATCAGATTAATAACGTCGTGATGGACCAAATTATAGTCAGTATGGAGACCAGATTTCTAGATCATGGATTATTTATGGTGATTTAGAATGCTTCGATCCTCCTAGATTTCCTGAAATTAGTCAAACTTAAGAGTCCCTGTATATAAGTAAACTATATACAGGATCTCTAGTCAAACTATGCGGATAAACTCCTTGAACAGAATTTGTGAAGTTATTTTAGCCCTCTGAAAAGAAAAAAAAAATGAAAAAGTTAATGGCATTTGCCAAACTATGGCCACAGTTACCAAAAAGATTATTTTGAACACCTTTATGAGACTGCTAAAACCAAAGACTATGATTAAGATGAAGATGGACAAGAATGTAAAGAAAGTCTTGACACTGACATTGAAGATGAAATTCCCGCGGCAAATCCAGTCCCCGCAATGTGAAGTGCATTAGTTGTCTATCATATGTATTTGTGGTTTTATGTAAGTATACTTTATTTATATTTTATTATATTCAATGTGTATGGTACACACATTGAATTCGCCCTATTTCTTAAATTATTTTGGCCAATACTGCAACTGAGAAAATTAATTCGGCAATTGAGCGAATTCGGCATCTGAGTCTAACCTATACAAGTTTCTTCTTACTATCCTACTTAAGCACATATCTTGTGAAAGTTTATTTTCTAAACTTAAACTCGTTTTCGTAACTGAAGAACATTTGGTAGTTCTGCGCTGCTTGTCAAGATTCACCAAGCCACTCTAATGTAAAGTTTATTTCTATTACTAAATAAACGTCAAACACATAAAATAGATTTTTGTTATTTTAGCAATCGAACATAAAACTTTGTACAGAACTAGTACATAATTTCACTGTACTTCATTTTAGAATCATAATCTTGTTTATTGGCCATGAATAGCGGGCGTAATTTGGCGTTATGGCCAGGGAGCCTATAATGTTGTTAAGCAGTAATATCAAGCACCAACTCGATCCTTCAATTGTGTCCATTTCAAAACCAAAATAAAATAATATTTTGTATGTGCCACATGCATCACGATTATGTATAGCCATCGGTTAATATATTAATAACTATTATTGGCCTCGCTCACAGAACTAGCTCAGCCATAAAATATGCTGGTCAAATTATGTACTTGTTATCTAAATAGCTATTATCCAACACATTCCCAAACTAAGCATATTACTACAGTGATTTCAATTAAAGAAAGTTCATCATTAGTCAGCCACTAGTGAGAGAAAAATAGAAAAGTCGCGAAGAAATACTCGTTATAGGTACATGATAACTAATAACTAATCGAAGGTTTGTTTGAAATCTTTAAATTTTTTTAATAGTATATCAAATGTCATGTTAGTGTCAAAAAATTCCACAAAATATGAGTAAAAGAAAGTTAAGAGAGGTGTTGGACAAAAAGTTGTATTGCAGTACTCATACGGGCGTCGTGGTTAAACGTTTCCTTTCGTGACTAATATGCTACATTCCACACGTTTTCAATAAATCACTATTATTTTTGAATACATTTTACTTACCATGTTTTGAGTTTTGTAACCCTGCCTAATTCTACAAAACCAATTACTATTTAGCATATATTTCTCGACTTAACGTTTTACATCGTATAACCTTGAAAAAAAATCTTCGCCAGGGGTATTTTTTATAGCCTTTCCCTAAATTGCATTGCCCGGGCCCCCTGTAGAGTCCCTGCACGCGCCTGTTCACAAGACTACAGAATTAAATGTTTAGTCAAAGAGATGCCGAACTGGCAACATACGATGTGCCAGACAAGATATATTTCGATTAATCAATGAGTAATGTATTAATTTTATTGCAGCGTTTATGCTATACATATGAAACTAACAAGCATCAAAATAAATTATTACGTGGTTTTACGGCAATTCATCTCAGATAAATAAAGATGTATTTAAAACACTTATGAAAATAAACTAAGGACTTAAGAAAAAAATCCAACTAATTAAATCCCCCCCAAACAGAAAACATTCCCACTAAAAGAATATTAGCGAACCGTTTGGATACATCGTCCGTAAGTCATAAATTTACTGCAGGTGGTCATAGGCAAAGCCATCTTCATTCACTATTCGTCCTAACTGCCAACCGTAATCTTGATACAACTTGAAGTTATGATCGGGCGTACACTAGACGTAGATGATTTTTAACAGTTGGCGGCAAGAGATTCGTTTATTTTGTAACTTAATAATATGTACCCATAATTCTCAGAAACCTCTCTGTACACTGTAGATACAGCTTTCTTGTTCTAAATTGCATTTTTTACCATCAAATCGCCTTATTTAGAAATTAAATACACATCATATTACTACAAACACAATTGCTGAATACAAAATCAACGTAAAGAAACATCGAGAAAAATTAAAGGCACAGCCAAAGCTCAATAACGCACTTCGTATTCAACAAATATCATTGCAGACTGCTAACTGTTATATTTGTTCTAGCTGGGCTGTATGATTTTCGGGAATTTTCTTCAAGTTCAATACACAACTGCAAAAACATCAATTTGCAAATAAAAACATTGCACGCGGTGGGATTCGAACTCGGCGCGCTTTCGGCGCCTGCCAGAGTGATTTCAAGACTTGACAGCAGCCCACGCGCAACCCGCCCCTTAAAGGTAGATTCAGACTGGCGGTAGCGGCGCGGTGGCGGAGCGGTCCTGAAACCGCTCAGCAATCGCTCTGCACGTTTTTAAATGATATGATTCAGACTAACAAGCGGCGCGGAAGCGGAGCGGTAGCGACAAGCCGGCAGGGATAGGGCGGTAGGCTGACGGAGCGGTTTCGATCGATCGGGGAGCGATTTTTATGAAGAAACCGCGCGGTTAGATAAAAACACAGCCATAATTTAGAGTGAAATATGCAGTTCAGTACCGTCCCGTAGTTGCAGGCGGATGTGATTGTGCTACAACATGGAAGAGCAACCAAACATTTAGTCGCGTTAAACCAAAAATTAAAATATATAATATTATGTGTGTTTACGTTATTTTTTATTCACCAATAAAAATGATTATTTTGAGTTCAATATTTGTAATTGTTTTTACTTTATAATATACAGTGTGTCCGCGGATTGGGTTCACATAAGATGTAAATGACAAAACATTTTCGAGTTAGATGTTAATATTCTAGGGATCTTTCCTGCTTGTTCTCAAACCAAGTTTTTGAGAAAGTCAATCAAATTAATTAATATACAGGGTATTTTTAGAATCAATTTAAAAAAATTCCAAGCGTAAACTACCTTTATTAGAAAGGGTAACAAAAAAAGTATTAAGAAAAGTTGTTTAGAATTAAGAGTAATGGCAGACCCAATTTTCAGACAAATCCGCCACTCTTCATCGGAACTCTCTGAACTACTTGTAAACATTTTTAAAAAACTTATTATCGACTTGTAACCTGCACGTCTCTGAACGCCGCTTGCAAATAAACTCACCGTCGAACTACCGCGCTCAGTATGAATACCTACTAGTCTAAAAACCGCCCAGAATCCGCGCCGCTACCAAACCGCTACCGCACCGCTGCCGCGCCGCTACCGCCAGTCTGAATAGACCTTAATCCCGTTCAGCCACGAAGAAACGCTTCGCCGTTGGAATATATAGGACGTGCTATTGTTGGCCATTTTATCTCTTTTACAACATTTACCCTCTATCTGTTAGGTCCCATTTTGGTCAAGGGTAAAGCCTAAGCTGTGTGCCAAGTATTATTTTTATGTAATTATTGCTCTGTTAACGCAAAAATACAAATTTTATTCTTTAAGATGTCCACCTGGTATATATTTGATCGAAAGTATATCGATTTCGTACCAAATAGACATAATACGCATGAAAAATATCGACTCTCTCCAACAAATACTTTTTAGGCTAACGCCAACAGACGGGCAATCAAACGGGCGGACAAACCGACGGAGACAGACGAAATTGAGAAAACATGTTTTTTCATCAGTTAGGGGCTCTGAGAAATCTCAGGTGATTTTTTTACGATTACAGTATTCCCTTCGTCTTTTAGACGAGTAATCATCACCTTAAAACTTCAAAGTGCAGAAAATACACACCTAGTCGGCATAAAGCAAGGAGCAATACTATTGTTACCAGCACACAAATCAAACATACCTGAAAGGATGGCAGAATGCTAAAACCTTGAGCAATGAAGCGAATATAATAAAATGCATTGGACGCCAACGCTTTATCTGATAAAAATATGATTAAAAATTACACTTGACAGCTTACTTATGTTAACTTGGCTATAAACGTGCCAGAGCCTATATCAACACCTTCTGAATGTAGAGGTTTCATTCAAAATTTCGTCAACAATTGTTACGTGGGTTGGCAGCAAATTGTTTGCAGTGGTAATTATGAGATTGCATTAACTAACGAACCAATACTTAACCTACAAAATGGAATGTGCACTAGCTTAAAACAAATAATGCCAATTTAGGTAGCAGGGCGCCACGTGATTTGTACTTAACAATGCTTCAGCTATCGATCACCTTAGTTCACGAAACATGCCAACCTTATAGGTGGGTAATGCATAAGCAGATCCTGCAAACAAGAGACTTACCTTTGATGCGTCACCTGAAATACATGTCAATTCAAGTTTTGTTTTCTGTAGAACCCTTCCTGCAAGTTTCTTAACAGAAAAATAAAAAAATACATCAGTAATATTACTGAAGTCGATCTATTGAACACACACACAAAATAAAGTGAAACCAGCGCTCCTGCACATGAAAGTTCAATATTATCTGCACCCTAGAGACGTCGCTGTAGCAGTCACTCAAAAGCTCCCGTTTACACCAGTAAGCGCCGGCTTAATTATTCAACAAAGTTACAGCCCGAATATTAGGGCGATAAGTAATAAACATCTGACTTCAAATTTATCTGATGCGTGCGTAATGACACAAATACGACGGCTGGATTTGGGTGAAGATTAGTTAAAAGTCCACTTAGTGGCCTGGAGTTTGTCGAGATACACGCACAACAACAAACAGGACTCACGGTGACTCGTAATAAGACGGAGAAATAATTCAGCATATCCGGCACTAGCCGATTTTGGGAATAACACCCTGACTAACAATAAAATACCCTCGCGTATAACTACCCTTGCGTGAACACACCAGCGTACCCGATGATATGTGTGCTCCCTTCATGTCTCAGGACCCTTCTTTTAAAATGTGAGCGTGAGCCGGAGAAACCGCGCGTAAATGACATGCCAGTTCTGATGTTAAGCCTCGACTGGCGATGATTCCAGTCGCTTGTCCTAAGCGCGGGCGTGAAGCCAAGCGGTTAGAAATAAATGTTACCACCGTAGCATTAACATTTTAAAATAACCGAACATGATTGACGTTCCATTAAAACAATATCACTGCATATGAAAGTAAGTACAAGTCCAAAAAGCTACAAAATATAGATACCTAAAATACTTAAATTAAAAAACAGTATGTCAAAACGACAATCAACCTATCATATTTGCCCTCAAAGGAAATTCACAATAAAGCAAGCCTACTTTTCAATTATGTTTATAATTAATAACTGATTTTTAAATATTTACATATGCAAAAGGTTTTATATAATTTCGTACGCCCGTAAATTAAACAAAGTTACGCTTACCTTTAATGTGTTGATAAAAAAATAATGATATCCACTCTGCAACAAGAGAAATGCAAACACAATTATGTCCAAACAGGAGTAATCATTTAATATAATAAAAATAAGAGATTGCAAAGATTATTTATTTAAACCTTCATAACGATTATATACATAGATACAGAGTACAGATGCAATAATAAATATTTCAATGATGTTAATAAGACGAAATACTCAACAGTTATATGTATCTAGCTTAACCTACAGTTTACAACTATGAAAAGCTTACAAATGAACATTAAGAGTGGCTCTCTTCCGCCTATACAGCGACTCAATTGCACACTATAATTGGACAAGTACTATAATCTCTCTCTATACAAACATCTTCAACACATATGAAAATACATATTCCACACAATTCAACAATATCACATACAATCCCTGCCATTTTTCGAGTACAGTTTACTCTCAAAACGGTTGCTAAAACTAATAAGAGTACGTTAATATATTAACAATAGAGAAGAAATTTTATAATTCTTAAAATATATTTGATTTCATTTCATATTTTTATTACACTAAAATATACTTCAAATTCTATGTTGTCTATATTTATTATTTGTAAGTGACATAACTTTTTTATACTTGTGGATAATCGTAAATACAAGTTTCGATTTCAACGGCACCCGACGCTGCCCATTTTTGTTTGTTATCACGTCCAATGCGTAGCTCGTGTGCAAGGTCGCGATCGCCCAAATGGGCAACGTTTAGACTTTGCCTGCCCCAAAAACACGTCTGTGCGCTGTTTATTTATTGACTGAATTTAAGAAACGCGACCAGTCGTTGAAAACAAGACACAAAACTGCTTCGCGGATGTCTCCAATTTCCAATATTTATAACTGGTGGCGACGGCGTCGTCAATTTTTAAACGGCGCCCTGAATTTTTCATTCTACCGGGAAAATATTTTTTGTGGCTCGGTTTTTATTCACTTACCCTGGAAAAATTCGAGTAAAACCGCTGTAATGCGAGAAGTAATGAATTCGAAATGCGCCTTTACCGTCTTTATGCCCAATAATATTTTACGCTGCCGCAAGCGACGCACAAAATTAGCGGCGACCTGTAGAACTTCAAGTGAATGCGTGTTAGTATCAATAGGTTCTAACTCGAATTAAAATGAAAATTCCATGATAAAAGGTGCGCTATCGTTCGAAACCTGACAATTTCATTTGCAAACTCGCAACCGCATAGTCTCGTAGAAAAAGTCACTAAGCCAGAGGCGTTGTTTTATTATCTTCCTACTCTAGTAGTTCCTTTGCGCTTCGTCGGTATGTCAACAGTTTATATCTCCGTAAATGTGTTGCGTTGCTATCGTGTTTCAACTTTAATTGAAATGAAAAGCACGAAAAAACTTGGTATAAATTGTGTGTGCTAACAGTCGATATTTGTACCGAGCCATGGCCTGACGTCAGCACAGGAAGGCCGAATTGGCCAATGAGAGCCTCTTATTTCGAGGCTCAAGGCGGAGTAAATTCAATTCAGAAGGCCGAATTGGCCAATGGTTGAATTTACTCCGCCTCGAGCCTCGAGATAAAAGGCTCTCATGGGCCATGAGGTCTTATTGCGCTGACGTCAGGCTTCTCAGCCGGCATTGACGGATGTGTGCACTTTTTTTAATGCGATTATATAAAGCTAGTTTCAGAACCGTTTTAGCATGGAAGAAAGGTTGGAATTAAGGAACGTGCAAGCAAATTTGGAGAAAACAAGATCACGAATTAAATTGTCAAACCTAATAATCTTAACATTTTAGTTTAAACAAACACGCAAATATCGTTTTTTTTACTTTTACGTTATTCTAAACACTACAAAGCAACATCATTCATGTTATACAGCTACACTTTATGTAGAAATGTCGACGTGACATAAAAATTACTACTTTTAAAGCGTTATGTATTCAAATCCATCAAGAACTCTCACGTAACCACGTAAAAATCCGCTCTAAAAAATTCATCACATGTTATGTATGTCGCTCATATGCGGCCAACACATTCATCCTATATTACAATTACCGATTAATCAAAAAGCTAAACTACTAATCTACTTGACTTTTACTACAATGTATCAGGGTAAACTTTTCCTTCACTCCTCTTCCACAGTTATACAGTGCATTCGTAAGGTAGTGGATAAATTAGTTAAACATATAAGGAATAACTTTTCGAAAAAACGCTGGGACCCGTCGATTTATATTTTTATTCGGGCATGT
Source organism: Agriotes lineatus (assembly GCA_940337035.1). Classification (NCBI taxonomy): domain Eukaryota; kingdom Metazoa; phylum Arthropoda; class Insecta; order Coleoptera; family Elateridae; genus Agriotes; species Agriotes lineatus. The sequence continues at coordinate 125,484,415 of OW679200.1, read as the reverse complement.
TTTCAATTAAAGTCTATACATACAGCGTGACCCGCATAGGAGATATGACGTCATCGATGTTTTTTTTTAAATGGCAACCCCCTTTTTTTATTACGAAATTTGAAAGAACACATTTTTTTACTTACGCTAAGGTAATTTTTCGTATAGGTCACATGACCAAAAATTAAGAAAAACATTTAAAGATTGCAAAATACTAAATTGTATTTTAAGAAGTATGATTTTACGCTTTTATCAATGACAGCAATCAATAAAAACATGTCGGTCGTCTTAGTTACAGTCAGGCCGACAACGGTGCACAATTTGTACATTTAATTTAGTTATTTTCGAAATTATCATTGCAACTAAATTTAGTGTTTTGCAATTTTTTATTTTTTTTTTTCAATTTTTGATCATCTGATCTATACTCAAAAATCAGCATAACGTAAGTAAAAATATGCTTTCTTTAAAATTCTGTAATAAAGAAAGGAAGTTTCTATTTAAAAAAACATCGATGACGTCATACATCTTACACGGGTCACCCTGTACCTGTCTAGATTTTATTTAAAAAACAGTTTTTTCCAAAAGTTACTCCTTAAGTTTCTAACGAATTTATCCACTACTTGACGAAAGCACTGTATACAAACACACCAGCCTAAAACAGGAATGAGCTTTGAGCAATTACAAAAATATTAAATCGATTCGTCGATTTCATTTATCGATTTCGCACGCTCATACTTTCGCAACTCTAAAGTATAGCCAATAAATTTTCTCCTCATAAATAACGTGGAAAATAAAAGCGCCGTTTCGTGCCTGAATGAAATTCCAAAAATAATCACGTGCCGTGTTGCTTTTTATGAACTGAAGCAAGCAGCGTATACCCTATAAAAACCCAATATAATCACTGATGGAAGCAATCCTATCAAGCTCATCCGGTGATTTGGAATTGTGCATCTGAACGCTGCAAAACTCAATTACTTTGTAATTAAACCAGTAAATAACGTAACGTCGTGTCGTATTTTTAGGTGTACAAATTACGTATGTTTCGAAGCTGTCTTTCAGCCATTGCTACAAATATTAGCAACAAAGTAATAATTTTTCTATAAATATTTTCAATCACGCAACCGAAAGGCGTGATTTTTAAATTGTTTAGTAGAATGTTTAATTCGGGAAAAATATTTTGCGGAAACCCTTGATCACAATGCTTCACAATAGATATCAAATTGTGTTTCTTCTTTAATAAAATCGCAAAAATAAATCACCTTTTTTAAATTAAATAAACCAAGTTGCCTACACTAATATTAATAAAATAATTTTAAATGACGACCAAACTCCAAAATTCAAAATTAGCAACTCTTTCACTGTGATGGTTACATCTACCACAACATTTTTGGAAACTTTGTAACTAGTCTAAAGTTTTCCCACAGGTTCTGTCATTTTTGTGAACAGTGAAAGCAAAAAACCGCTTTAAATTCTCAAAAATTAAGTTCACAACAATATAAAACTGCGAGACAGTAATGAACGATTGGTTGATAAACAATATAGTTAATTGGGTTTCGTTCCTGAAGGAAACAATTCAAAAGAAAACTGTTTTTTCTACGCCTATACTTCTAATACTAATATTTCGGAAAACCTTATTCCTTTCTCAAGGCAAAAAGTGAGGTTAGTACGTCATAATTGGCAACAAAGAACATAGACACTATAGACAGGCATATCTTAGCTGGTATATCAGGTTAATGGTTAAAAACAACAGTTGAAGTAGTGTAATTATATCACAGTTAATTGATTAATCAAATACATACAAATTGAAATATTTAAAATTTTATGTATAACTAGTGAATCACCCGAGCTACGCTTCGGTTCGCTAATTTAAGACAGATTCATTAATATAAATTTTAAAAAGAATGCATCGGCCGGGAATCGAACCCGGGCCGCCGGCGTGGCAGGCGAGCATTCAACCAGTGACCCGCTTCGTTGAATAAGGCGCTGCTATAATGGTATATGAACATTAAGGATTCGCTAATTACACAATTTAATTAAAACTTTACTTTTTCGTACTTTTTTTGAAAATAAAAACCGGCCTACGATCTAAGTCTAAAAATTAGCAAAATTTTAAGCTATCATACAATTTAATCGGTCCAGCATCTTTGGCGGAGATAACGAACAAACATACAAAGAGACCAACGATTTTATGGTATAGATGACTAGAACATATCACAATAGCGAGAACATCTCCCAGATTCTAGTCATTATGCATGATTTTAAATATTTCGATCTATTTGTATTTAATGAATCAGTTATCTGTGATACATAATCACTACTTCAACTAGTGTTTTTAACCATTAACCTAATGTACTAGTCAGGATATGCCTATTTATGTTCTTTGTTGCCAATCATGATGTACTAACCTCACTTTTTTGTCGTGAGAAAGGAATAAGGTTTTCCGAAATATTAGCACGAAAAAGTTTTGAATTGCTGCCCTCAGAAACGAAACCCATGTATATTGTATGATGGTATCAATGGGTAACTCAATATAACTCTGTTACTAACTGCTATTGCTCGACGGTCAATCAGCATGTTAACAGAGTCACTTCGTGGTTAGAAATCCAAGTACAATTGTAACTACACCAACAAATCCTAATTACATTTACTCGTTTTACAAATTCTTATGAATTTACAATAAACATACAGACATAACCAGCCCTCTTCTACCTTACGGTATATAGAGATACCAATAACACTAGAAATTTCCGTTATATAATCTACAACAGCCATTCTGAATGTACACACACCATAAAAGAACATTAGTTTCCGTAGGCATACTAACTTCACCATATAGCTAAGCTACCACATAACTATTTTTTTCTCACACCAAGTTAATCTGTACAAATATTTATTTAAACAGTTTTTCTGTACACCGAAACAATATTTTTTCCACTCACTGACTGATAGATAATTCCACCCGCACAGATCAAATATCTAATCTTGACCTCAAGTTGCCCGATCTGCTAAGACGTTAAGTTAAACTTAGTGTATGTAGCGCTCTTACAACTAATGCGTCTGTAAGACCTTAAAGAATATAAAATTCTGCCAACAGACGGATACGCAAGCGGTATTCGTATCGAATTCCAGTAAACCTAAGCCCTATCTGTACCATAATCGATTAGAAGATGAATGTTATAAATACACTTTAATGAAAACAACAAAAATATGTACACGCCACTTTTAAGTGGTTATAGAAATAAATAACTACTTTTTTGCAGGGCTTCCAAAGCTATGTTTCCTATGTGTTCTCTCGATTTTAGTAAGTATGTACATTACGTAGTCTTAGGATGACTTGGTCAAATCCTATCGAACAATTTGTCTGTCCTAATCTTGTTAAAGCTAACGTTGGATAAAGAAAAGCAACTAGAATAACACTCGACAGAAGAAGGTGCAAATACGATGCATTACCATGATTAGATTGCACTTTTTATCGGTAAAGAGTAAAATATGCTAGTAAGTAATAGAGTAGCATATATCTAAAATAACAAAAGATATCACAATACTGGTTTTTTTTAGAATTATATACAATACATACTATAGATTATGTAACCTCTAAAATCCATCCCTAATACCATATTCAAAATTAAATGATATATTAGATGTACCATTTCACGGTGCTCCACAAGGAATACAAGTGGACCACTATAATTTCCTTTTAGAAACATATAACTCAAATATTTCATTATTATTTCTAACCTATTAAAATGTTATATAAGTATCGGCAATGCATCGTTCTTTAATAAGTATATCACTCAATAACCGACCAACCACAACACCTAACACTGAAACCCTAGAAACAGGATATCACTAAGACGGCTGCTAACACCTTCTATTGATGACTACAGCTGTGCCCAACCGCCATGCTCTCCTTGCTGAAGGTCATCTTTGTGTCCAAAGAACTGGCCAAGTCATCAGGATTAGTGACAGGCAGAGAGCATGTATAATTCCTGCAAACGTAAGCTGCCGACTTTCCCTCCACACAGTGGAGCCGTGCCAAGGACCCATGCCTTTGATACAGCAGTGCAGCCCTTCCACTGGGCCCATCGGCAACGGCCAGTATGCGACCAGGCAGCAACCTATTGCGAACTACGTCAAGAAGTGCCTGAGTGTTGTTATCCTCCGCATGGCCCACTATGAAGACCTGGATACAAAGAGAATGTCCGCGTCGTCCTACAAGAGTTGCAAGGAACTTACCTGAGTGGGCGATTCGTGATAGAACAGCAAGGCCGAGGTCATCTCGGGAAGAGCAATAGGGATGGTAGACAGCTTCTCTGAAAAAGAGGTTAGAGTTCGCCCGGCTTTGGCGCGGAGGTCCTGGCGATCCAAGTAAGCGGCCAAGCGGATGAGGTTGTGGACCGAAACGGAATTTCCGCACGGTTCGGCGCCATCTTGATCTGAAACAAGAAGAAAATTTAGGAAGTGCTCATATAACGGAAATTATAGAGATGAGACAGTGATATAATATGGCCACCTATACACAATGGTGGAAGAGATGGTAAAAAAAATATGTAGCTGGCCAGTAGTCCATAACAGAAAAAGTGGTAGACTTACTAGATGGAAGAAAGGGGAAGTACAAGTCTACGAGATCACGATACCCAAGCTAGGCAACAAAAAAGTTTAGGATACGGAAGACGTCGTCAGCCGTACATATATTACGCAAAAGACCTTTAAAGCAGAACATGGAAGCTTCACGTGTTGGCCTAAAATCCTGTACTGCTAAAATGAGCGCCCGATATTTGAATGGGTATAAATATCGTAACGGCTCGGCTTCAACGGCGCCGTCGTAACTGAATTAACATTCCCTTAAGTGCAAATTAGCGTGAGATATGTAAAGTAGAAACTCATTTTATAAGCATTTCATGATAACGTATAATTATATTCAGGTTCTTCTAATGGCTTTAAAATATTCATCCCTTAAATCCATTCTGCAACGTTTAGCACGCAGCTTACGGATCGTTTTCTCAGGTACTATCAGCGTCCTTCAATGAAATTATTCAATGCATATATTCGTTCTCAGGTCAAACGATTATTTATTTAAACGAAGTTTACTACACGCTATGTACTGCCAAATGCGAAGCGGGCGACCGATCATACAAACAGCCAGAATTTTCCGTTCTGGAAGGACTTGAGAATTTTCAAATAGTTCTTCCTTGAACTTATAATTATCTAATACCCGTCGAACGAAACGTTATTGAGAGATTAAATAACTTAAAAATAGTTCTAACATTAATTTCATGACTCCAATACGCAGGGATCGGTGTATTATGACTTTTATGTGCCGAAAAGTTGAAAAATATTTATTAGAAAAAAAAACATTTGCTTAAATGTTAAACATATTTTATTGCGATGCTTCGGAACGAGCGACTAACGTGACGAAACGGTTTTTCATTAATTTTATAATTCAGCCAAAGTTGGGCAAGTTGCACCGTATGAAGACAACAGGAAATTTCTAAATGCTTTTTCACTTATTTCATAGTTATTCCAACGCCGCGTCAATTCATTTCTGCGTATTGGCAAAATTTTAAAAAGTTTTTTATTGCTAACTTGAACGTCCCAAGATGACTCAAATGTTAAAATGGTTCTCCATTAATTCCATACTTCATACAACCCCAACTAAATTGGATACTACGTATAACAGTACTTGCAAATTTAAAATAGCAGTTACGGTCCGAAAGTATCACTTCGAATTTCCAGCCACTGTTGCTGTAGGTCCAGACATTTTCTAAATAGTTTTTAGTTACTTTCGAATTCGCGACTGGCATTCATTTCTTTCGAAAACTTTTCTTGCCTCTTAGTTTCTTTCGGATTTTTTAAAGATTCTTGATTTTACTTTAAAATCTATAAAACGTGATTGTTCGGAGTTTTCTTTAGATGACGCTTTACGAGCAGATTTACTCTTGGTGAATTTATGCGCCCATTTGGTTACTTCAGAATATGATTGCATTCTGGACGTAACATATCTGATGGCCGCCCGGAATCTAAGGTAGAATTTGGTTAGCTCTGCTTTCACGTGGTCTAATACTCTTTAATTTCTCTCTCATTTTTCCTCTTCTGCTCGACTCCTATTCGTCGTACTTTTAAGTGTGCGTTCCTGTTCCGATATTCCTATATGGGTCGCAGGTTCGCCGTGTTACTTCCCAAAAATTCGCCAATATGCCAAGCAGTACGTTGCTCTTCCGTTCGCCTGTTGGATTGCAGATTTGACGCTGTTGTGTTATTTTAAATTTTTACGACCACCGAAGTGGAATCCCTCATTTTTGCGGCAACCGAGGTGGAATTTCATTCTGACCGCTTAGCTTCACACTTAAATGGGTTGTTGGCGCAAAACTTACAAATTCCGACATCTGCTCCTAGGTCGGGGTTTAACATCTGAGCTGGCTTGTTCTTTACGCGCTGCAAGAGATTTTATCGTTCATTGGGATATTATTCCCAATTTCGGTTAGTGAAATTTTGTGTATTCCGACGACCTCCAGGCCACCACGTGGATCTTGACTATTCTCGACCCCAATTTACTTTCGTCTATGCGGGCGGGGTTGACGACATCTCATCGCCATCTAGCCACCACCTTCCCCCCGTGGATACTCTCCAAAGGCTGACAATTATTTTCAGGTGCTCGGCAGGTCTTCAATAAAAGACTGCAGGCTGCTTACCATATCAGATTTATTTGCATGTTATAACAGTGCGTAGTGATAAAGTGTTAAATCGGACTTCAAAAGACTGAATTGGAATAGTGTGAAAGGAACTTTTAACCCAACGTCAATAATTGATTAATTTGTGTTATTACGCACTGATCAGATAGATTTGAAGTCAGATGTTTACTACTCATCGAAACTTACGGTATAACTCCCTGATACAGCTGCATTAAGAAGCTCTCTTCGGGATGCAACATCTTGAATAATTAGCCGGCGCTTGCTGGTGCTAACGATTTCTGAGTTAGGCTGTATCTACGGTGACGTCACTTAGGGTGCTATTAATTATAAACTTTCGTGTCGGATCGCTAATTTTAATGTAAATAATTTTACTGGTGCTCGTTATTTCATGTTTCGTGATTTGAGTGATTCGACAGCTGAAGTACAAATCATCGTAGCGCTCTAGCGCATAAATTTTGAGCTAATATACACCCACATAGTTCTTATTGTCCAACCGACTATGCCCCGATTGCAACTAGCTCAAGTTGTTGCACGACTAAATTTTGTGGATTAATAATTGTTGTAATCTCGTACCGCTCTCAACAAATCACTGGCACCCTACGCGATGTATTGTTTGTGTTATGATCGTTTAGGCATTGTCATAAACGCCCATTTCCCTTGTAATAAGCCGTTGTTGTTTTTCATGGCTATTTACCATCTCTGTGTAACATACCTTAAGTCGCAGCTCGACGACTCCACTACTCCGTATGGTTTAGCCGAGCGTGTTACGGTAAATTGTTGGACCTGGTGCCCATAACTATTGGTTTACTACTGTTTATAACAACTAGATCCATTTATTGCGCATTCTTTATGCCCACGACCCCTCTCTCTATGACATTATGTTTCAACTAGTTCAACATATTAACACGTTAGAGGTTGATATTGGGAACTTTCGGTTATGGTTACACTTTATACAACATAGTGTGTTGTTGATTTCATAGTTTATCTAAAGCCGTTATTGAAGATTATGAATAGAATAAATAATTTTAAAACGTTGTAATTAACGTTATGATAAGTTTAAAGCAGTTTGCTGGCCTCGTAGTTCAACCAACATTAGTTGAATTTGACGTTACGAAAATTTTTCTTTTTCTTAGCATTGCTTCTATCGGAGGTTGGAAACCATCATAGCGATTCTTATTTTCTTAATTGCTTTTTAGAAGAACTGATTGCAGCCTACTCCAAACCCCCCTCTCAGATTCGGCAGCTAAGATATCCTGCTTCTGTCCACGCTTGGTTACCTTTTATTTTATATTCTATAATTAGCCTTAGAAGAGTATTCTGATCGCATGATTATTCATTATTCCCGTTTGCAACCTAATCCACTTCGGGTAGCACCATCGCATCGTTAAAATGTTTCAAGTCTCCCAAGGTTTATTTTCCGAGTGTCCAGACTTCCGCTCCACATGGAACAGAAGATGTAACATCGGAGTAGACGCATTCTTAGTTGTAGGTTTATATTTCTACTGCACAAATCGTTTTCATTTTAATGAAAGTAGCTTGTCTGCTCTGATTCAGGTTTTTATGTGGTTTTCCTGAGTCAACAGAGTACTTTCTCTCAGGTAAATGCTGGGGCAGTACTTCTCCACCTTTCCTGGCCTCTCTTCCATTCTCCACCCCTGCTTTCTCTCACCCATCCTACAATTCCTGTTCTTGGCTGAAGAGGGACGCAAGGTCCCTATAGCAGTCCGCACCCAGTTGGAGAAATTGAAATTACCTTGAACTTTTAACCCCAACCTTATGTTAATTGAATGGCTTCAGATAGTTCGTCTGCCATTCTTACTCCGACTCTGCTTCCAATAGCGATTGTAGTTAGTCTGACGTCTCGGTTGTTGATGTTTTTGAATCTTAGAATGTCAACAAACTCCTCACGCCTTTCAAATTAAATGAAACCAGCACATATGTCCACGTTTTTCTGTATTAACACGTTTGTTTATGTTAAATGTCTCTCTGGTACTATACCCTTCCTGAAACCTACTTGAATGTCACTGATTCAGGGTGTAGTTTCGAAGGCAGAAAAGCTAGTTTCGAAATAGTAAATTTCATGGTTCATCTAACAGCGCAAGAATATTCAATTCCCATTTTATTGAACTCGGCAATATTTTCACCAGTGTAATATTATGCGTACAACGCATATTGTTCAAACAAGTTTCCGATTCATTGGTGTAATAACACTTGACTGCATCGTATCAGCGCGACTGTCAAGAACCAATTCCAATGCTTCTATCAAACCGAGAAGCAATGGCATCTCAATGTAGATAACAACTTCTTGATGATACTTTCTCCATAACTTACTACGATGCTCTCCAGTGCTGATAAATTAACGCTGTAAACTTCGTGGCGTTGCGTTCTGGAAATGTATAAAGCGATCCGAGCGAAATACATTGCACAATTCGCTCCGTAAGTGCAACTACAAATGAACCAAAACGAACCACAAAAAGGCTAATGCGACTAAGATCGAGATGAATGCACTAGCGAGGGCGCGCGAGGAATCGACAACCGCAATGGGCAATGCGGTGCTCCCGAAATAGACCCCAACATCAAGTTCAGAAACCGTGTGCAAACCGTGTTTATGCTAATGCCTGCAGATTATAACGAACCGCCAGCATCGCAATCCTATCACGAATACCCATCGAAACTCTGACATCTGTTATTACGATGTTTCTAATCATAACATATTTTGCGAAACGAAACAAACACGTCGAGAGTCTGTATCACTCTGAATTTATGGAATGCCCGAATTAAATCGTTTTTAGTAGTTCGAGAATTGCACATATAAATAAACTTCGAGACCATATTGTAAACGAATGGTTTAATCCTCGTTATGCTGATTTAAAGCTTCCTCGGTTTTGCAGTAAAATAACGGTGCAGCTCCTAGATAACGAAATTCATTAGACTTAACCCACTGGAATTTTACGATTAGTTTCGAGACGTCGTAGTATAGAGACGTCGTAGTATATGTAAACAACAGTAAAAGGACTTGTTTACTTCCTTGAAAGGTCAAGTTTCGATATGGAACAAGCCACGCCTGAACGAATTTTTATCTATTTTCTGTTAATCAATTGGAAACGTTACTAATACAGACCAACATTTTATAATACGTATTCTGTGTACGTAGTATATACTTTTGATTTATTCGAACTCCATCGTTAGAACAAGGGCCATACCTTATGCTAAGAAGTTGAAAGTTAAATACTCTTCCCCTTTATTTCAGATGTTACCCAGAACTCACACGAAGCTGAGCTACTACTAAGAGATATCTTTAATAGATGTTCTATCTCATCCGACATTTCATTACGCAAACAGATTGAAGGCAGTCGATCTCTTAAGTAAAAGAACACGAATCCTGGCACAGTTTCGACTAAAAATATCATACAACGCATTTTTAAAAATCTGCATAATAATCCAGTCATCAATACGAAGCGGGACAAGTGTAAAACACGTTTCTACTACACACTTCCCAAGAGTTGATCGTCTGCTAGCGGTTACCTATCATATACCAAATCTCGCCAAAACAGAAATCCAGATTTACTTTTATACATTTCGTTTATCGATTAGTCACACTTCACCCACGATAAAATTTCTATTTCACAATTTGAATTACGAATTAAATGAAAATGAGGACTGGAACACCGATAAGAACCGTCACTTCCGATTTTCTATGAAACTATGGCCTGCTTATATAAATTATTTTTTATTACAGTGTACATTGTTGCGTATTGGTCTGCAGGAGTAACTGACAATCCTTTTAGTCAAAATATACTTGTACACGAAGACTACAGCTACTGTTGCGAGATTGATCAGACACTTAAGTACAAATAATTGCATTTATTTTCTGCGGTTTACAGAACAACTTAAGTTTAACACCGTTACTTATTAACTAATTAAATTCTAAGTCGAGTTTGAGCAAGAAAACTCGGTAGGCGTTCTCAATTTCTAATAAGCCTATGAATTCTACAAACTTGAAGGTTTCACATGCTAAAATTTGTCAAGCGGCCGACACTTCGCAAAGAATTCCTAATAAATTTTACAATTCTCCTAAAGGAATTTGCTCCAGCCGGCACGTAATTTTTATGACCGAGTTGCAACAGTTGCACTTCTGATCACGTACTAATAATTTAGCTTCGCCCATTTTTTCGGCTTACGAGGTAAACCCTGCATAAATGTACCCTTTAACCGTTCCGTGAGATTTGAATATTTCCATCTTCCCAGAGAAAAGCACGTTCCAAATACCAGCTAAATACTCGCATGTTGTAACTTTAATATGACCATTTGGCCTACGAAATTCTACCTTACAATATTTACGATACAAATTAGTTATGTCTAACTAAAGTACAGTTTATTCATTCAACCGGGTATACTACATTTTCACTTAAGAACGCAAATCGTAACAACATTATGCATGCTGGTGCTCCAGCACATTTTTCGCATATTCACGGTATTGCGTGACGCCTAAAGTCGGGGTAACTGGCAATCCTTTTAGTTGAAACACACTCGGACACGAAGACCAAAGCTACTGAGATTAATAAGAACACTTAAGTAGATACAAATACTTGCATTTATTTTTCTGCCGTTTACAGAAACCTTAAGTTTACGTATTTACATCTTCTTATTAACTAACTTAATTCTAAGTCCATTCTGACCAAGAAAGCTCGGTGGGCGTTTACAAAGTTCCCAATAACCTATCAGAGCTGGTCTAAATTTTGGACATTTGGCATTACGCGGACGTGACCGTTCATAATAGTTCTATGAATTTTTACAAGCTTGAGGATTTCCCACAGTGAAATGTGGCCTGTTCGGGCCCTTAGTAAATTACCGCTATAAAGATTTAAAATTCTACTAAAAGCATTTGGTCCCAGCTGCAAATAGTTTTTATGATCGAGTTGCAACCATTGCTTCTTCTAATCACGTACCGGTCATATACATCACTCAATATTTCGGTTTATGAAGTAAACGCTGCATAAACTTACTCTAATCTTATTCGTGAGATTGGAATATCTCCAGCTTCCCAAGCGAAAGGCACGTTTCTAAACATCCGCTTGTTGTAATTTAAATATGACATTTTCCTACTAATTTTACCTTAAAATATTATACAGATGGCTTACAGCTAACTAAAGTACAGTATATTCCTACATAGTTCATTAAATTAAAGAACGCAAATCGTAACAACGGTAAAAAAATTATTACACTAATTCCAAGTCTCTTGATTTAAAACGTCTAATATTCTTTATTTAACAACACCTGCAATCCATCTAAAAATAAGTTGAGATCGAAACAAATAATTGTAAATGATCGTCGACAAATAAGATATTTAGAAGATGTTCTTCCACGTTTTCATGAGAAATTACGAGTTCAAGACTCGTTCTAGTAAAAACGACAGTTTAAGAAAAGATTAATGAACTTATAATTACCAAGTGCACTAATTTTCTTTGAAAAAAACACTGCGGTTTAGCACGATGTGCAATGCACCAGTTTTGCTTTATTTCACTGTTAACAGTTATTTCTACAACTAGTGATAAAAGCGATACCTTTTTGTATGAGTTTGATCAATAAAACGAGTACAAAAAAGTTGCTACACGTTTTTTTGCATACTAATACCTTGTAACTCAAAATTTAGTCGAAATTAACTTCAGAATCTACAACTGTCAAATTAACAATTTCAATAAAATAAATTTTAAAAAATATTACTTTCTTTAAGATTTTCATTAAAAAAGGACGACTTCATTATCACTGCACAAAATATTTTATTGAGCAATTGCACGTTTAATAGAAATTTCTTCTTTCCATTTTCAAGTTTAGATGAAACGCGTTGTCGGGTTCCCTATCCTGTTCGTATAGCATTTCTAAATTGTGAGGAGAGAATCGGAGCTGCCTCAATAAATATTTTTTATTTTTCGTCCTCCCAACTTTCAACACTCTTTTGAAGCACCCTAAAGTCTCTAAACCAACATTTCCCAAACCATGGCTCCGAAGCTACTACGAATTACAAATTTTGTAACTTTTGTAATTATTTGAAATCACAAAATAACGAGCGATTTTTAAAAATTAAACAAAAAAAAATTGTAATATTCGCAAGGAATGAAAGGAAACGATGTATTTGCAGTATGCGACAAAATTCCATGTTTCACACGATGAATTTCTTTGAAATACATTTTATACCACTAAAAATGAACTACATTCTGCTAACTGTACATTTAACACGTCATAGTAAACAACTAAATAAAAAATGTGCTTGCAACAAACGTAAGGACTAGGATATATCGTTGAAGACAAACGAAAAAACATTAATCTATTCTAAGGCATCTATTTAAAACTCTATTTCAACAGCAAAACATTGATACAATTACGGCTATCTGTTCAAGAAATTCGAAGTTTCATTAAAAACTTGTTTTGCATAAAAAACTATTGAAGCCTGTAGTTTGTATAATCCTAATAATAGAAAAATGAGGTAAAAACTAATGTTAGTATAATATCATAACCAGCAAGTGTCTAAATTAGAACGTTACACTACGCGCAGCGAAGCATTTAACGTCAGAAACTGGTGATTAGCGTCGCGAGTGATAAATTATATCCGCGACTTCAGTATAAGGCACGCAGTTCAAAGCTCGGATCCCGGCGACATCACGCAATCTGCGAACTACGAGAGATCCGGGTCCAAAACAGCAGGCAAACTCGGATTCTATCTTATTTTGCGGGTGGGCCTTCGCAGTACGAACCACCAGTTGCATAGTTATACTGCTGTCTTTCTAGGTTCTTAGTTCGTATAGGCTATTAGAGCAAGCGATTGGACGTTTATCTTAGTTCAGCCGGTTATTTTTACCTGATTGTGGACGTACCTGCTGAATATGATCGAATCCGACTTGAGCTGCTCAACCCTTTTGAACAACAAATGACGGTTGTACACGTTAACCGCCCGCAGACTGGAGGCAGGTAATACAAAAGTGACATAACCACAAAAAAAAATTCCAAAGTGACATAATGTGCAAAAAATGGCTATAAAACCAAATTCCGATGCCCTAGCTTAAAAGACAGGCCACAATGGTTGATTGTACTTTCAAGGAGATGAAGGATCCGCCCGTCAGCCGGCAGTGCATAAACCACCCTGCACTGACGCAACTGGAAACTAGAAGACGAGAAAGTGCCAGCATTCAATTTTGAGCAATTCCCGCATTGCATTCAGCTCCGCATTCTGCTATCAGGTCCGCATTCTGCATTCAATCGGTTTATGACTGCCTGCAGTCTCGTCTCTGCAAGTCGTCTGGCTCGGTCACTTGAACCCGTTCGTTAACTCAGCATTTCAAAATATCACGCCACGTAACTGTTAACGTGTAGGGTTGATGTAATCGCGCACTCTGTATGTATTTTATTTTATTTTGGTAATATTTGCTACATATATGTATATGTACGAATTTGTCAATTAATTCTTTTCTTGGTCGGGTCACCAATGAAGCTGCCGACGGTCCATGAGTGTTGATACTAACACCCTAAATATTACCAAATTATACACGTTATGGAAAACAAACTTTTTTAACCAAATAACGCTGCTTTTGTATGCCTTTCCTGGGGCGATTTATGGACGCTGCACGTGGTGGTTTCTCCGCTATATTCCCTTGACGAGATGGAGGTGCATGATTGTAAACCTGTTTCAGGATGTCATGACTATTGAGATACCAACAAAGGCGGACGATAAACACCGATCTATCAGCATATCTTGTTAAAAAATTAATTCCAACCACAAAAACTGAACAGTGTTCAACAAAAAATTATCGAGATTTCATCAAATAAACTTCTTTTATGTAGTAAGAACCTTGAAGACCACAAGTATGACAGCTTTGACCTATTTTAAATTGGAAGTTAGATTGAGATTTCTTGAATGCGTGTTGTATTTAGACGCGTGTGAGTATAATGTAAATCGTATGAGACCCATTACCTTAGTTGCAATTCCCGCTCCGTACGAATGGTCCTCAACACCGAAAGAGGCTGAAGATATTGAATGAATGATCAATAATTAGGTCAAATTAACTAGTGCCATAAACCTCTACGACCTTCGCACACCTTAATGGGTTCAAGATAGATATTTCAATTCTCCCAACTTGGGGGTGGGCTGTTATAAGGACCCATCAGTCCAACGTTCTTGCTATCTGTTCAACCAACGTATCCAAAGACTTTTACTAATTTTGAAGATGTTGCTCCACTTCTCATCTAAATACACTTGTGAAATTGGATTGTTGGCGATGAATTGTAGAAATGAATAACAAATTGTTAAACTTGTTATTGTCTGAATATGGTGTGTTGCTACGTGCATATTGTAATCGTTAAAATCCGATATAGAGATCCTTCGCATACATATCAGCGAGTAAATAGAATAAGAGGCGACACTTCAAGCGGATCCTTTGATCTTTTACGGCTAGTTTCGGTAACCTTCAAAGGCTTAGCACTTTAAACTGATTGTGCAGAATAACGCGCGGAGTTTACAAAACCTTACACGGGCACTCTACTATTTGCTGGGGATGTGAAACATGGTGGATGGTAACGTACCCTTTCGGTCAATTGAATCCGACCATGGACCTTTAAATTGGTTGCAATTTTTACTTTTCTCAAAAAAGGAGCTTCCGTTTTTCAACTGTCGCCTGTTATGCTGTTGACTTTTTGCACATATGATAGAAAAAATATCTTTCCTCTAGAAGTGGTATGTCTCTGAGAATACGCAGCCGCCTGCTTTACTAGGTTTTTTAACCGAGCGAAACGAGGGATTTCGAAACGACTGGACGAAAAATCATTTCCGTGTACTCGTATGTACGTACGTACGGTTGTCGCCAAAAAATCGGGTACAGCTAGTGATGTAAAATACCCGGGTGTTTATTTTTAGGGGTAAATACCCGGGGTATTTACCCAGGTAAATACCCAAAATGGGTAATTAAACGGGTATTTATAGTCTGATTTACAAACATTATAAAGCTAATTTAACCAGTATAATTGATTGGTAAGTGAAGGTGCTCTATTCGAATTTTATAAAAATGTAGAATAAAATAGCTGCACTGAGGACATTTATTGCCCAAAATACCGATGGGGACATAACTATACAGGTTGTCTAAAATTGTATGGAACATGGCAATTCCATGAATTGGAAAATGATCAAATACTACCTATTTCCGAAATAGAAAATGTGATAATTACTTGGTAGCTAGGCAACAAGTAGCTATTGTGCCTACTTGTTACCTAGCTACCAAAGTAATTATTGCAATTTCTATTTTGGTTACTCTTATGGCACATAGTATTTGATCCTTTTCCAACTCATAGTATTGCTATGTTCGGTACAATTTTAGGCAACCTGTATATAACAGCAATAAGATAGCATGAATAAAAAACAGAATTCAATTCTTGAGTACGAGCAAGATGAACATAGAAATATTTGAGTAGACTTGACGCTCATTTTAATTATGGCATATGTCAACTAAATATGCCTATTAAAATAACTTTTTTGTACGGTTATCTCTTACTTACTTATGTATTATGTACTTTTGTTTATGCTATCTCATTGCTGTTATACATAATTATTATTCCACCGGTATACAACGTTGTTATATTTTCTTTGCCTTATTAAGGTTGTTTCTTAATATGTATATAAGTATGTTCATTATAAAGTCGGAAAGAATGTAGCAACAATATAAATCATCCCAATCTTCGGAGTCAGAGCCATCGCATTTTTTTTTTGTCAATTCTGACAGACAATCATTGTATCTCTGTATATTTCCATAAACTACGACAGCCATTTTTTTTCCGATAAACGATTAATTTACCTGGGTGAATTCCAGTGCATTTATATGTAGTTTATTTATTAAGATAACATTATTATGTGAGTAAAAGTTAGTTTAGCTTTCTAAATATTACAAATTTGATAAATACCCAGATAAATACCCATTTATAAATACCCTACCCGCTGGGTATTTACCCGACCCACATCACTAGGTACATCTATTTTTCCCCAATGTAAACTCAATTTTTAAAATAATACCTTAGTAGCCTATGCATTTAAATTAATTGTCGCATTTTCGCAGTCATCAAACGTGGAAAATCAGTTATTTGAAAACATGCCCATTTGAACTATTTCGAAAAAGGAAAAATGTCGATGCGCTAATCAGCTAATAAAAGGAATGTAAATAAGAGCGATTGCTACTTAGTTTAATATAGGTAAAAATACAAGTTATATCCTGAATATACAGTATGTCCCAGGACTGGGTTACAAAGAGGAAAAAATGTTTATTTTTAACTTCTCAAAAAAACCCTGCTTGTTCTCAAACTAAAAATACACTTGCTAAAATTAAAATATTCGTATACGAAATATTCGTATACGGGGGAGGTTTGAAAATATGAAAATGGCTCAAGAATAAAGTACCCTTATTTTTCAAAATATACAATAATTGGAAATATTCGTAATAACATTTCTATTAAAAATTATAATTGCTTTGAAGTGCTATTGATGTTTCGATCGCGCATTATTAATTTTTTTAAGTTACCTGTGTTTTTGTTGACAAAAATATGAGATTTTTAGCATCAACTTCTGACTCACATAAATTTTGGGTTAAGTGAACGAAACTCAAATTCAACAGTACACTCTCATCGTATTCGCCAATAAATTAACTTTGAAGTATCGCGTTTGGTAATTCGCGGGGTAGTAGAAGAATTAGAAAAACCAGTGAAAATTGTTTTTTAGAGCACGTGGCTGTGACTTTATATTTGACACCTACTTGTAATTCTAAGCAACTCTTTGAAATATCATTATGGTATATTTTGAAAAATAAGGGTGCTTTATTCTTGAGCCATTTTCATATTTTCGGACCTCCCCCGTATACGAAAGGAGATATTTAAATTTTGGCAAATGCATTTTTTGCTTGAAAACATGCAGGTTTTTTAACAAAGAGTAATATTTTATGAGAAGTCAAAAATAACTTTTTGTCCCTCTTTGTCACCCAATCCGGGGACATACTATATAAGAAATATACTTACTAACTTCCTTGACCGATGATATACTGCAAGCTGTAATTGCAAACAGTGGTTGCATTACAAATATTAATTTAATTTTTGTTGTTATACGTTCCCTGTTAGTAAATTTAATTAATATATTCTAACAAAATCGTTTTTCGTTTTTATTTGTAATTTGTATAATATATTAACAAAATTACAGGTAACTATAATTTAGGAGCATGGGAACTGTTTAAGCAATACCAAAATATAGAAATATGGTCACTAGATCTATTTAGGTGTACCCGATTTTACTGGCTACAACTGTACTATTGCTACAAAAAAAACTACGACAACTGAGATGTGAATAAATTTGTAATTATTTCAAAACGTCACTGTCTATAGTGCCTAAAATGAGTTTAGTTCTAAAAGCTAGAATTCTTTCTTGCTTAGAAAACGGTATGAATATTCGGCAAATTGCACATTTAGCTAGTTTTATTGTAGTTTTTGATATTAAAATGTGATATGACATGACAGGTTTGAATTATTCACATGACAGTTACAGCAATTTCAACTAAAATAATAACATTTATGGCTTCTGGATATAGAACTTGTCCTAGTTTTTTTTTGTAGCAATAGTACATACAGTGTGTCTCACCAACTATCAGACATAGCTTAACATTGGAAAATTATTGGGCGATCAACTATTGCTGTGTAGGCATCGAGGCACGTGATTGATCAGAAATGACAGACGTCAAATTCATTTCAAACTGTTTTCATTGCTTACCAATCCCAAACCTCAACGAGTACACAGCAATAGTTGATCTTTCATAATTTGCCTATATCTGATGCTATGCGAGACCCACTGTTGTTAGGAATCCTAACTGTAACATAATAAACACTAGACTATATTGAGAACGGACGTTAGTAATTAATATTATTTAATCATAGCTTAGTGAATAATTTGTAAATAAACATATTTTAAGCTACTGAAGTCTTTAATTTCTCAAGTACAGCCTTTAATAGGTGTAACGCGTAAGCTGGGTCGAGCTGAAAACCCCGACGTTAGGCGTATCGCGACACTGTATAAATATATGTACCTACAATATTGGGCTGGGTTTTGATTAGCGAATTTGTTCAGGACCTTGATGTAGCTCCCTAATGGTATTGCAAAATATGTAATATTCCTTGTACATTTGTAGATGTCGAAAGATTAATATTTAATTATGTTTTTAGTCACACGGAGTACGTTTCTGCTTAAAAAGTTTGCATTCCCTCGTAAGATGTTTTTGAGGATAACTAATTTACGAATTTTGTTTGTTTCTTATTGAAAAACCTACTTAATTCTGATGAGAATCATTGTAAGAATGATTAAAATGGGCAAAAAAAAATGTATCCCCCCTTTTAAATGTTATTATAGGTTTATGATAAATCAACCATTAATTAACATTTTTTAAATTCTGCATAAACTAAATAAGATAGCATATGCACATGCATATTTTAAAATTTTCCGCATATTTTTACAATATACGGTGCATATATTCCATTCGTTACTCAGAAGTGATACCCCATAGTCAGTATCTACTCAACAAATCCAGAAAAGGGGATGTCTGGGAAACGAATTTCATTTCAGTGCTTAATCTTTGCAACAAGTTACCTTCCAATGAATTGTGTTGATTTTCTAATCTTTGTTCTCAATTATATTAAAGGATGTGGGAGAGGAGTTGCGCGAGGTCTACTGATCGCAGAAATACTAGTATAAATACATTTTAAAAACAAAGGCAAAATTATTTAATTTAAGAATACTTTCGTTATACAGGAAAATGATCAAAACATTCAGCTGTTACTAAAAAATATTCTATGTAGCCGTGCCCAACTAAACAAAGATACTATTGAATAATACACAATCTATTACAACTACTTCCTATTAATAAATAACGGGAACACCTAAGAACTGATTTTGGAATATTACTCTATGATCTAGTGATAAAAAATGAAAATAAATAATACACTCACTTCATGCCAATAATACAAAGTCGTCGCGCTGTCAGCGAAAACTCACTTAAATGGGTTAAAAGTAAAAAATACAAAGCGAGTATTCCTTTGAAGTGAAGCAACGAAGCCACAATACTCCCTCGGCGTGTAAACAATCCGCAAACAGACCAAAACCTCCAAGAGAGCGGATAATGTATATCTGGCTCTCTGATAAATTCATGCACTTCCGCAGAGACAGGTGCATTTAAGGCTTGCTCGCTGTAAATGAATTGCGCGGAGAAAAGGAAATACTTGCTACATATATAGTTTCAAAGTTAAATAAAATGAAATCATCAGATCCGACTTCAGCTGTTTTATCATGCCATGACATGGTCTCTCCGCCACACTTCCCTAAAATGCTAGTTGCTGACGTGAGGATACACATGACGCCGTCCTAGAGCTTTCCCCGAATTTTCAACCACGAAGGGATTATGAAAAGTAACTGATAATATTACTTGTCGTTTTAAAGTGTTTCGACAGATTGAATTAATCTATCAGCGACAGCCATGAGTATATTATACATTTCCTGTTTAAGGCAATCTTCGATTAACTATAGAAAACACTATAGCCTATGGTTCGCCGATTTGATTTTTCTAGAAAGATGAACCTACAATAAATTCGTCAATCTTAAACAACTAACGCTGTTTATTAATGTTACTTGTTTTCAGTGGCGGCTCGCTATTAAGGGGCCAGGTGCCATGGCTCTACCATAACAAACCAATCAGTTAGGACTTTTTTATTCTGAAAGAAACATTCTTTGTGCCCATTTCTCATGTTTCTTCTCATTTTAAAAAGCTTCAACAAAGCACAAGTAATTTTTATTTCATTAAATATGAACTGGCTGAAGCGGCCCTCACATTTTCGACATTTTATAGACTGCAGCGAGGATATAGCGGCAAGAAGTAGGTCCAAATATAAGTATATTTTAACATTCAATGGGAGTCACGTCAACGTAGGCTCAAGTCTCAAGCAAGTTCGGTGTGACCTGACCCCTGCGAAAACGCGCGCGTGTTGAGTTTATGATTACAATTTTCGCATGTACGCTGACTTTAACGAGTTCAGCTGAAGAAAGGCCGCATCCGGGGAGCATATATTCAGAAAGCTGTGTATACAATTCCGAAAGAGGAGGCGTTGCACGTTGGGGTTTGCAGAAAATAATTGTTACGGTTGCTATTTTATATACATGTCAATCACGCAAGCACCTATGTATCTCAAAACAGTGGAGATGCAATTTTTTTCCGAATTATAGATTTAAACGAAAAATGAAAGCGATTTATACATATTTTATTAGCTTGTAAAGTTTCATTGATTTTTTCACTATGCTAACTGTTGCCGTCCATATGCGCAATATTTAAATCTCGGGATATCGAAATCTGTCTTTGTCTGTGAGGGAGTGGAAAATGCATTTTAAGTTCGGTAGTTAGCTCTACCATCAAAATTCTTCACGGGTCACCATTGCTTGTTTTAACAAAAAACTAGGTTTTAAAGGCTTCACGCAAGGCTTGCCACTTTTGACCTAATTTATATTGAACTTTAACACACTTATGCAATACTTTCTCCTTCCAAATATTTTCATCTTGTTCGTTTAGAGCAGCACAATATTGTTAGCCTTTATTCGGCTGATCCCATTTTTTGCGTTATCCGAAGCAACGCTTTTGTTTTCCAAAGGACATTACTGTAATACCTTGTCTGCCCGAATATACTAACACAGTTTGCGTTTTTCATTACTAAGCCCTTCTAAACCAATTTAAATCTACTTTCAACGCTCCATAAGCGGAAAAATGATATTCGAATAGCTAAATAATTCACTGAGAGATGCGAATGCAGTGGCGACGCTGTAGTATTAATGCACCGATTTAAAGCCGAGATTAACAGTTACATTTCCCCATCCACGTTATTCGAATTAACGGAATAATTAGCTATTTTTTAAATCAAGCGAAAACAGGGGTTCTGTAATTGCAGTTTAATTATTTTAGAGGAAACGCGACATGTCAACAAGGCAAATTCTTCTAGAAAAGCTACAAAAGGTTCACTTGCAGCTGACTGCAATTTGCTTGAAATTACATTCCGTTTTTCATACTGCTAACAGGGAACGTTGCATTAAAACTCGATTAGCTGTCTTAAATTAACAACAGGAATGGAAACTGTAGATCTACGATATTAGATATGTCGCACAATGCTCAATATACTTTACAGCACCCCGAAGTATTGTTAAGTGTCAGAAAAGTTTGGACTTGAATACTCCACGAACTGTCGGTAGAATAAAGGCTTAAAGAGAAGATGTAATTATTTGTCAGAGGCTAAAGGTTTATAAAAGTTATGCAAAATAACCTCAGAATCAGAAACTACTAACCGGTTTCGACTGATATCGAAAATCATAAACAAATTCCCTCATGGAAATTAAATGTAATTATGCACGGTAACTACGAGTAGTTTTAATTTTAATAAGTAGATACAAATAAAAGTACTGTGGTTGCCAATAAAAGGTGAGGTTGTTATTAAACGTTGCTGTTTGTCAGGTGCTTTGAAAATTACAATAAACAAAACTAAACTACGATCGGACTGGCTTCTTCCACAATCGGGCTTACCTCTTTCAGCGTTATCTAACGGCAATAACACAAACTTTACTGGTACAGACAGGATGGTGTGCCACTCTTCAGAGCCATCTAAAGATAATCGCACAAACTGTACTGCTACAGAGCTACAAGATGCTGTAAATTTAATACAGGAACTGATCAAGTAAACAATAAAGAAATGTTGAAGAATTTGTCTAAGATGAGTAGGACATAGGGGGGACTTGAAAATAACTCGAAAAGTAGGAAGAAACCGTCTTGTGACTAGTGATGGAAGTGGTAATATTACTTATAATTTAAGTAATATTACGAAAGTTACCCAAGATAATTTTTGCTAATATTACCACAGGAATATTACCGGTAATATAATTGAGAATACATAGTTAGCAGCTTGTTGCAATATTAAACGCGTGAAGAACGTCGAATATCCGGTACTTGCCCTTATTAAGTGTCATAGCCTAGCAGCTCACAGGCAATTTCATAAAAAAGTCGCAGCTGGCAGCCTTTTAGAATATATTAATAGAGGTAAAAGTGTAAGCGCAAGTTAATAGCAATTGAAATTTTAGGTTTCCATAAATTAATTTTATGATTTTTGTTTTTATAGGTATGAGTAATGTTACCCTTATGTTACGGGTAATATTACTAATGATTAAATTACCGGTAATTTCACTTCACTACTTGTGATGGGTGTTTTCACCTCCTATTTAAATAATATTTGCTGTCCCATCTATTATTGCCAACGACAGTGCACTAATGCGCAGTAATTTCAAGATCACCCACTAAAGTTTATAAAAGTCAGTAAATATTGTTTATTAAGTTTCACCCCTTTCGCGGACTCCGTCACATAAAGATAACTAAAGTGATAATAGTTCACAAAATGCTACTTTCGCGGACTGAATGATATAAAAGATAAAGGTAACTTAACAAAACTCTTAAGAGGACAGAAATTGTTTACAAAAAAATGTGGTGAACAAAATAATTTGGATTTTGGCAAGTTCGTACAATTTTTTCTACAGATCACGACTCATCTAGATTCCTCCGCTAAACCTCCGTTTTGCGTACTTACTACTACTATGTTCGACTGTTCCAAAAATACTTCATTATAGTATTATTTAGCGTCCATAAAGTGTCACTTTAAGGACTAATTCATAAAGTAAAATAGATGTCAATAGTTGTTATCAAACTAAATGTTACCATTTTATTCAAATCAGCAACATTACTTAAAAACTTGGCAAATAACAAGGAGAAATTCATCCTTACTACATTACGGTAACAGTTACTCTTTTTTATGATAACGCAATTAACCTTAGAAAAAACACACTTCGAAACTATTTCATGGCAACCTGAATGTCAAATATAAATAACGTCATTGTAGCTAAAAGAAAATCTTCTGCAGTCTTATTCACCGGTTAAAATAATCGGCTCAACCGGTCTACTAACTAAATATCTAATTAGACGAAATAAGAAGCTACAAAGAGACGAATATAAATATGACAATATTACAGTGTTTCGTACTGCGAAGTGTTACCCGCAAAATAAGACTTATTGCAACTCGTTAATAATCAGACTTGTCCTCTTAATGGGTCTCACTCGCTACGCTCGCTCGGCCATAAGTCAGACTGGTTCAATAAAATCCTACAATACGTACTCGTACTTGATACATAAATAGCACATATATCCTATTTATGAATTGGATTTAAAGCAGCTACCACTTTACTGAAAATCCATGCCAGCTTTCTCCACATCATGGCGATCATCATGGCGATCACCATGGCGAATTCTTGTCTGTTCCGTGTGGTTCTGATGGCCTTACAGTCTTACGAATTGGAATTACGTGCCATACTAACATTAATTAACTTGATAAATCTAATACTTACTCTAACGGAGGTTAACTCGAGGTTAGCAGGTTAGGTTTTGTGTCAGT
This sequence comes from Agriotes lineatus, assembly GCA_940337035.1. Lineage (NCBI taxonomy): Eukaryota > Metazoa > Arthropoda > Insecta > Coleoptera > Elateridae > Agriotes > Agriotes lineatus. Next base: position 125,460,215 of record OW679200.1, on the reverse strand, counting down.
TTTGACACAGACTGGCGCAAAACCTAACCTGCTAACCTCGAATTTGACATAGACTTACAGCGCCAACATATTGTTCTATCGTTTGAATTTTCATAGCCGCAGATGAAGATACCAATGCACCTAAACGTAAAACCTTAGAACCAGTGTATACTGCCAGTTGTAAGATAAGGATCTGAACCAAGGACCTTCACCCAAAACATCATAAACAAACTCCATGTCAATCAAAGAGCAATAGAAAGAAGGATGCTGAACATAAGTCTGAGAGACCATAAAACCAATGAATGGAGGATTCGAGAAAAGACACGATTGAAATAGAACTGGGACAGCCATACAGTAAGAAAGCAAGAAGGGTGGAACAACAAGAAGGGTGGAACAACAAGATTATAAAATTGAGACTGTAACTTTGTTTCAAAATCGCGTTAATGCATTGAACACCGACTTTCGGACCACCTTATAGCTATATTTTATAGCAAAAGTATTCAAGCTTATCGCGGCAGGCGCTCGCATTCAGAGATTAAAACACCTGCACATTTTCGCATTTGAATTGTCGTCGCATTTTTCGATCCACGTTGGCTGTGAAAACAGTGCAATCTCTGGTTTAGTATTGATTTTTCCATGCATTCTTGTTTTTCAAGCGCTGGTAAAAGCGTTTCTTCTAATTCTATTCTTTGCGTATTAATTTTGGTTATTTAGGCTGGATTGCTCTGCGCTTCCGCTCATCGAAATCGCTGCAATGCGTCCTCCATATTAGGCAGAGAACACCGTTCGATAAGAATGCTTTTGCAAGCTAATTTCACTTACTAATTTTTCAAATATTTAAGCCGTTTAGTTTGGGGTGAAATTCGTTTAGTATGGGATAGTTTGAGCTGATAATCGTTTAGTTTGGGTTAGAAACCGCTTGTGTTAGCTCACTTCACGAAGGCTTAAATTCAGCATCCCGGAGCTAACGTTTCCAGCTTCCCGAATTCGCGCTTGTACGTAGCCAGGAATATCCTTCCTTTTGGATGCTAGTTTATTTCAAGCGTCGACCTTGGGATCATGCAGTCGAGTTGGCATTGAGTCTTCGTAGAAAAATGCAACGCATCGGGATTTCCCTTCGGATCGCTGGAACTCATCTTTATTAAACTGTAAGTACATGCTCTTATCAGCATATATTTTTTATCGTCAAAGGCATTATGCCGCAACTTATATCAATTCTACTAAGATCTTAGCAAATCAAACTGAGCGAGTTTAATCAACCTTTTTGGCTCAATGGTTATTACCGGTAAGTGCGGGTATGTAAATAATTCAAAATTGCTGAAATATCGTGTATATTATATTATCATCAATGCTATTGCACAGGTATTAGCCTGTAGCGGTTAGTTAAGCTATACTTAGCGAATTCCGAAATGCCACTTCGAATTGAAGTTTTTAATATGTTGTTTTGTTGTTTTGTCCCGATATACCTGTGTGTGTAAGTTGTGTGACGCCAACCCTGATTCAATTGTTTTGATATTAAATATTTTTCGACTGTTACTGTTTGTATTTGTTGTTGTCCGCTTTACTACATTTAGACTGAGGTATGCAGCGAAGCTTACAAGGTAGGTGTTGATCTATTTTGCTAGCTAGGTTTGTTTTGTTGTGAATAACGACATGGCGCCCAATTCTTTTATTAATCTACTGTTCAATTGTAAAATCCCGAAGCATTTCTTAGCCTGATGCTTACATCACGCCATATTCTGCCAAGAGTTAAAAAAGCTAGCCGAGGCCTTGTCAACCCCTTCGTTTAAGGGTGGTACAATACCATCTCAAAAAGACGGCTGAACTGTGCTGGTATAGAGAAGCACAAAACAGGAAAATGCGGAGAATTATGTTGGAAGCACATATCCGAACAGGAGCAGAAAACGGCTGCTAAAGAAGATGAAAACTGGATGAATCGTCAAGAAGCCGATCGACGATTATTTGGCCATTCAACGCGATGAGCGTATAATTAAAACACCAATTGAACTGGACGACGTATATAGAGAATGCCCTTTTCATGCCGAGTTTATGGTTTTTGGGTAATAAAAATTGGAAGGAAACAGGGTAGTTGGGTTTCAAGTCAGTTAAAATTTTTGTAGGTCAAGGGCATTGCTTCAGATTGCGTTTCCAATGCCTATTCTATGAGGAAAAAACAATCCAGATAGTAAGAACGGTAATTCGATTACATCCTCGGACAACATCCCAATAAAAATCTCAAAATTGCGTAAGTCCTCTACGGAAGTGGAAACCGTTAACCCCAACATCTTCATTATCTATTTAGTTATGATGCCCCCGGCCTGGACCCCAAGACAGGTCGGCAGGCCGCCACCACAATGCTCCAGGTTGATTTAGAATTCGTAATTGCGAAGTTTGAATGCGCCCAAGTATGTGGCCGGAGTAGGCTGCTTATAATAGCACAAAGCATTCGGCCACTGGATGGACATTCCAGAGGCTGTTTATTTGCACGTTGCCGGCGGGTCCTTGCGTTCCACCTCCAGGCGTAGGCGCGTTCGTGTGATTTAGCTCGCGTTTCCCGACTTAAATCCGCGTTTCCGGTACACCCCAAGCACTAACGCGCGGAACGCCCAAGCATCTTCCCCGAGTCAGATATAAATAACGGGCGTAATTACATTTAATAATAGACATGATTCACGGCAATAGCACGTACCTATACAGCAGTTTGGCTAAAAAATAAGAGGGCTTTTACGTTGCGATTCTTGAAATTTATGAGTACTAAAATCTGTTGGTAGTCGAACGATCAAAAATTAAATTAGCCAGATTTTATACGCAGAATGCCACAGAAATATAGTTCAAAGTACAAGCACGAAAAGAGTCTTCGTGTTGCGCCCATAATCTAAAAGACGTTTACGAGGTTTATCCAAACGTGTTTCATTTACGTTACAGAATTAACAAAAGTTAAAACAATAAGTTCTATATTGTTTATAAAAATTAAGAAAATATAAACACGATAATGAAGAAAAGGGTAACAAATGTAGACAGACAATAGATGAACAGAGTGACAAACAACTAATAAACGAAAACGCTGACCTCTTTAATAGATGAACATAAACGGGGTGGCAACTTTCAATCAGGCCACTTTTGGTAAAGTGAAGACCTTAAGCAATAGAACGCCATCTAAATTGCTTATTTTAGAAATCAATTTATATCCGCTCTAAACAGTTGAAAAAATCTAGCTCACCAAAAATAATCGATGTTCAAGATTTTCTTTTGACTCTGACTTCCATATTTATATATAGAATGCACTGAAGGTTTGCAAATAAGTGTAACACACTCTTGTTACGTCACTCTGATAGCTAATCAAGAAAAATAGCAAAAGCAACCGACATCTCAGCCGGAGCTGGTCGTGGGTTAAACAAGACTCTAATAATAAAAAATATGGACGCTAAGTAGCAACTAACCCAAGCATTTTGCTGAAAGAAAAAAGTCGAAAAGGCGCTACTAAACCAATTCTTCAAAACGAAAAGAAGACAAGGAAGCATAAATTACATATAAAGTTTAAAAAATTAGATGTTTTCTGGCCTTGAGATTGTCCAGTTAGCTAAAAATAACACACTCTAAAAAAATCGCCTTGAAATCTTACTTAATTTCCGAAATATAGCACTTTTTGGATTTTGACAATTTTGAAAAACTCTATTTTCTAAATAAGTAAAAATTACTCGGTATATATGAGATGGGCCAAATACGATTTTACACAAGCACAAATTATTGACGTAAATAATAAAAATAAAAAAAGCTCCCATATTATTCCGACTTTTTGGCGATCACTGTATTTAAATGAAATAAAAGCTAAGGTTCAAAGATATTCTGGCAGGATGTTGTAAACAGTGGGATTAATTAAATTTCAAAGTTGCCTTACATTGGCTCATTACTTATATAACCGCCTACTTCGCATTGCAACCCTCGGCTGCAGGTAATGTAACTCGGCGATGTGGACCCTAAAAGTGGACTGTCATAATGCCATTCGCAAAAACGGAATCCAAATACACTAACTAATTAATCGCTCATAACGAGAAGGGTGCTTGCGCCAGAAGCGAGAAGGGGCTTTTGCCCATATGACAAGGACCTTTCGGCTGTAACTAAACAAACTGTAAATCAGAATGCTTACAATAGAATCAGCAATATAAAAGAAAAACGGAGCCTACCGTTTGAGGTGTTTTGCTCCCACGTCCAACGAGTTGTGAATATTGTGAAATGTGTTTCATATCAGGTGAAATACAAAAATGTGTGTTTTTGAGAAATCACCAAACATTCTGCTTGGATGAACATCACCCAGTTTCCACAGACGAAGCGAAACCACAAAATTAATTCCTCAAAATGGTTACATAACGATGAACCCATATTAATGAAACCTTCTTACACCAGCACGAATTAGAAATATTGCACAAAAGATAAGCTCATGACCAATAATTTTGGAAATCTTTGAAAATTCAGGATAAGCAACCACGATACTTTGAAGCTCGAAATGTTGTATACGAAATTTTAAATTTAAATTAATTGGGGATATCAATTATGTTATCAGTACTGTCTTGGTTTATTACCGATAGAACAATTAATTACGTAAATTTTTGTAAGTTACTTTTAACACGTCGCACTGGTATGGAATTTACCAGCGGCGTTACCACCTTTTAAACAGAACACTTGTTTTCGACACAAAATTGTTCTTATGGCCGCCATATTGAGCTTTCATGTTTTTTTTTTTAGATGGCATTTATATGCCATTTCTTAATAATATACATCAAATCTGTGTAACAAACATGTAAAATAATAAAAATCTTCATCAAATTAGCGCTGACAATTTTATAGTATTTGTTACCAAAACAAACTAATATGTCGTTGATAATGCTGACAATTGTGAGTTATTCAATTACATCGGCGAATGCCTAACACTACTATCGTTAGCTCGAAAAAACAATAAAACTGGTGACATCTTTGCAGTATACAGAAAATGTTCCAGAAAAAATTCATCAACAGGAGTTATGTGCCACGGTTTGTATCTTAAGAAGTTTTAAATCGATAGAGCTTATTTCGTCAAACGAGGTTTCTTACATGTATTAAAATCTTAAATTTTGTTTTTTATTGTATCTGGTCAGTTACTAGTTTTGTTAACTTTCAAACGTGGTTCTAAATTAGTCCGTAAAAAACAACTTTATGTAATCTAACCAAAATTCTATCTTTTGCTGAGATACCAAAAGCGGCCCGATACATCATCTGTGTAATTGAAATCAATACAAACCCAAAACAATAAATTTCCAAAAACTACAGTTTCATTTCTACAAGCAACTACTAACGCAAAACGAAAAAATAATAAATTTTAACACAAAATATTGATATTCATTGCTGGACGAGAAAACCTAAGACATAAAAATATCATAACTCTATAATAAAGCAGAACACTTCCCAAGGTCAAACATGCATGCGCGTGGTCTATGTGTAGTTCGATTGTGGGCGTGGTCTTGATATTAGCAGCGTTGCCAGACCTGGTACAATTCTACGAATCTGGTACATTTTGAAACCGTTTCTACAAATTTATTTCGTACAGTGTAAATCTGGCAACAGGGCTAAAATCGTCGTGTTGACAGCTGGCCTTTAGTTTACGAAGAAGGAAACCCTCATTTCTGTTGTAGAAAAGTGAGTATTCGTTATTATATTTTCCATTTTAATTTTGTGTGCTTTTGTGTGACATAACCTAAGATTTGCATGGAATTTTTATCTGGCAAAAACAGAGGCAATCAATGCGTTTCGCACTGCACAATTTTCATTATTATCAATCCTATTAAACAATGACTGCTTTTCTGCCTGTGAAATTCGTGGTGTTAAAGAGAATAGGTAAGTTTTAAAAATCTTGTATTGTACGACGCCACCGATGAACTACTGTTCCTAGAGTCAGTAATCTTGGAGGGAGGCGCGAACAGCTGATCGTTTAGATTAAAATTACCTTAAAACGTTGCCAGACCTTTATTGTTTGGCTTCAACAGCTTTTGGCGCCAAATTATTTTTAGTTTGCTTTTAATCGTGAACAATCGTTAAACAAACGCCATATCTACCTAACAGCATTTACACCGAAGGAAATTATGTATTAATCCCCGCTTCGTCAACCGTTCAATACATTTTAGTTTGACCCTAACCGCAACACCTGCAAGAATCACGGATATGGTTTAGTGTCAAAATGTTATCTTCATTCACAAAACAGTTGGAGCTAGAACACCTCTATTCGACATTGATGTTAGGACCACGATAAACATGCAAACTAAAACGAATTAGACCCCAAATTGCTGTACAAGTAAACAAAGGTCTGGCAATAGTGTAAGGTATTTGACATGTTAGCGATCCCTCCCTCCAAGATTACTGACTCTAGGAACAGTAGTTCATCGGTGGCGTCGTACAATACAAGATTACCGTAAAAAATAAGTTGTAAGCTAAAATATTTATCTGGCATTGAAATTAAAACTCAAGTTAGTTATTTTAATTTATGTTGAATAGAATTAGTTCTGTAGTTCTGGTGCTATTATTATTGTTGTTTTGTTGTTAGTGCTGGACGTGAAAGTTACGGTGACTCAGCCATAGGATATGTGCAGCTCCGACGAGAGGGTGAATTGTGCACCGTTAAATGCAGAATTTGTCCTGAACACCGAGTGAGAGCGAAAAACTATAATGTGGTGTTACAAGTAAATGAAAAGCAGAGTAAAGTAGAGAAGGTGGAATGTTTGGACTGCGCTGCATCAGCTGGTAATTTAATAATAATCTGTTATTAATCTGTTTTAAAATTTAAAAAAAATTTTTTACAGGTGGATGCAAGCATGCTGTAGCAGTACTTATGTGGATGCATAGGAGGAGCGAAGAACCCGCACCCACAGAAGTCCAGTGCTATTGGAAGAAGTCGCAACTGTCAAAAGTGGGCACATCGCTAAAATTTTTGACTGTGGCAGAATTTGGGGGTATACCCGTTGAAGAAGATCAGGGTAACTTTTATCAGGAGGCAATGCGTTTAGGAGTACAAAACAAAGCAGCTGGCGAAATATTTAAACTGTTTAAAGAACCCAAGTATAGCTGCCTGGATTTGTACGGTTTATTATTAAAATTTGTTAGCAGTGGTGGAGCCCTATATGATGATTTCATCACCTTCACCAAGCAGCACATGAATGAAGATTTGTGCAAGGAAGCTGCATATTGTACCCTAATGCAAGCCGAAGACAGTTTGTGGCATCGTTTACGATATGGGAGGATAACCGCCTCGAAATTATATAATGCTGCACATTGCAAAACTGAATGTGGCTCATTTGTGCAACAGGTAATTGGAGTTACAAAACTGAGGGATACCAAAGCAATGGAAAGGGGTAGACGATTAGAAAAGCAGGTATTACAAATTGTCGAAAAAAATATGAAGACCAAATTAAGTTCTGTGGGAATTGTACTTTCAAAGAACCACCCTATTTTCGGAGCTTCACCAGATGCAGTGAGTGACAATTTCGTTGTTGAAGTGAAGTGCCCCTCTACAGACAAAGCAGTGTCAAACTATATAACATCACAAAATAAAGTTACGGCCAAGTATAGAGCTCAAATACAAATGCAAATGCATTTTTTAAATAAATCGTATTGCATTTTTGCTGTTGCAGATGCTAACTTTGAAAAAAACCAAAAAGTTAATTTTATTTCTGTGGGCTATGATGCAAATTACATTAAACAAACAATGTTAGAAGCTGAGAACTTTTGGAAAAAAAATATTTTTCCTATTTTATTAGCATCTGCGAACAAATAACTGCATTTTTAATTTTTATTGTTAGGGATAAGCGTGTAACTATTTTTAAGTAATATTTAATATTTTTCCCGCTGCTGATCTTGTAAGTCAGTGATACAGCCTTAGTAACAAAACGTGTAAGTCGGTGATTATATTTGTTTGCTGCTTTTTCTTGACAACGGAACTTAATACTATTATAAAGTTCTTAGGATAATAAAATTAGCAAAGCAAGATGCAGATTTAGACGTTTTGTTTCTAAATTGCAAGTGTTTATGTGACATGTGACACTCATAGGTAACACGACTCACAAAAATTAATCCTGGTGACAGGTGACAAACCAAACGATTTTTTCAGAAATCTAGGAAAATTTCGATAAGCAGCGGGAAAAATATAATAAGATAACTCGGAATGTATCGCCTATTAACATTTTCGGCAGGCAACAAGCCGCGACTTCGTCTTGGCTTGTACTTGCCTACGCCAAATGTTAATAGGTCCTTACATTCCTTGTGACTTAAATAGCTATTTAGAATTGTAATATATTGTAATAAATGTAAAATTTTACAGTGTCACTGCAAGTTATTATAATTGTGTTTCAGTGTTGAATGTACCAGCTTTAATTTTGTTTACAATAAACAAAAAAGCGTTGTTTTCTATTTCTGTTAATACATATAATAGGTAAACAAATATTTTTGGTGTGTGACATGATGTAACCGTAATTTTTAATAAATGCAATTGTTTAATCCAAAATAACGTTTTAATCTAAGTCGACAGATCCTTCTGAAATTTTGTATAGGGTTATAATTTGTCATTCTAAACAACTTTTATTAATAAAATTTTACCGTATCATGAACAGAAAGGGTAGTTTACCTGAAATTAACATACAATTATCTCAAAAATCCGCAGATCTTTCCGAAATTTTGTATCGGGCCATAATTTATCATTCTAAACAATTTTTCTTAATCAAATTTTGCCGTATCATGAACACAAAGGGTACTTTACCTGAAAATAAAATAGTTTTCGCTTTCCTGTCAAGGCCTTACTTGTTTTTCAAAAACTGAAAATATTCTTAAAATTCTTTTCAAACCAAGCAGAACCGAATCCCAGAACCTTAAAATAAAATTCAAAATTTTTTAGACCATCTCACCTCTTGTAACATCAATCCTGGGACACACTGTATATGTTTAACATTACAATATTATTGCTCTACAGTTAGTGTCGTTAATTATTTAATATTTGTTATCTAAGTGGAAAAGCAGATGCTATTTTAAATAGTAATCTGAATTTGCCCTTTTGGTGGTGAAATGGGGGTTGTCGAAATTAAGTGTCTTTATTGCGCAAAGGACATTGGCATAGATGACCTAAATGTTCTAAAATGTTCAGGTGTACAAAAAAAAGGATGAAGAATTTAAATTAGATCATAACCATGGCTACTACTACCAGATACAAATGCAACTCGCTATTACTGGAGTTAATTACTGTGATTTTGTGGTATGGAGTAGTAAACATTTTTTCCGTGAAAGAATACATTTCAATGAGGTATTTTGGGAAAAAGAAAGCGCTATTGCTATGAAGTTTTTTAACAATGTGATGATGCCAGAACTTCTCGGTAGGGCATCCAATCCCGGGATCCCAAAATGTCGGTATCTCGGGATCCCTAATTTTTTTATCCGGTATTTCAATCCCGGTATTTTTCCCCAATACCGGAATTTTCGATATTTTTGGGATTGCTTTTGTGTGCACTGCGTCGCAGTTCGCAGAGTCTGCGAGTCGCCTTACCCAGCCTGGCCGGCGCCAGACATGGAGCAACATGTTGATAGATAATAATTAGTATGGTTCAGGGTAGTAGCAGTTAGCAGATGTGTCCATAAACGGCGTAAACTGTGTTCAGTTGTGTTGTCACTGTTGCTTGCATATTTACCTATTATACACCTACAAGCCTATGATATATATCGATAATACTAGAAATACCGGTTCTGAAAACAGGAAATCCCGGTATTGAACACCGGAAATCCCGGTATTGAATACTGGAAATACCGGTACTGAAAACAGGGAATCCCGGTTTGAACACCGGCAATCCTGGTATTGAATACCGGGATCCAGATAGAATTACTTCAATACCGAAATCCCGGGATTGAAAATTCAGTTGGGTATTGGATGCCCTACTTCTCGGTAAATATTTCACAAATAAAGCAGTTAAGGATGCTGCAGCTAATACTGATTGGAATGTATTCAAAGAGTCGTTAAATGTTAATAATGGTACAAATTTAATGTTTTGTAATAAAAGTAGTAGTACGGAAACAAGGACCACTGCTCTCGTAGCCACGCAAACTAAAGATAACAGTATATATTGTTTGTGTAAGGGTCCTGATAATGGAACGCCTATGATTGCTTGCTGTAATTTGCACTGTTCCGTGGAATGGTTTTATCTGATTTTTATTGGCTTAACATCTGTACCTAATACTGAATGGCATTGCCCTTTATGTAGTATAAGTGTAAGTAATAGTATTTTGTATTATATTGGTATTGGAATATAAAATAAAAGCAAATAAATATTTGATCGATTTATTTATTATCACTTTAATTGCAGTACTGTAAAATAAGTAAATACAAACATCATGTTTTTAAAAGCACGACCGCTGAGATATGTGAAAAACGCAGGTCTATTTTTAAATAAGTAACCGAATGCGCCAAGTAGCTGCTATAGAACACTGCAGTTTAAATTGAAACTAAATGAATTAATAACAGATTCATCCATTTTCAAGTATTCTATAATGTATATTGGTTATTTATATTTATACAGTACAGTAAACATTGCGCTTCCATACTTTGACCAAAATTATTTAAAAAGATATTTTTGTCAACTACACGGAAAAATTGCATGTTTAACACATTGGAAAATTCCATGCTCACGTGAAACTTTTACATTTGCTGGAAAACTCTCACTTTTCTTAACTTGTAGAGCAATCTACTATTAATTCACTAGCGATTTAAGAAGAAAATTAACTCGCTAGCATATAAACATTATAAACAGTTACTTATGGTTGCTATTATAAAGATAATAATAATAATGCCAGTTTAAAATGCCAAAGAAATAATAATTAATCGAGTTATTTAACAATATCAGTAACGGCGTAACTGGAGACTTGAGTTACCGCATTTATATTTTTATGGCGCTCAACGGCTTAAACCTGAAAAGAAACACAGATTGCAGGCAGCTGAAAATTATTTCGGTGGAGCAAATAATTCTCACATATAATCTCATAAGTCACAAGAGCATTAATTCTTTCCGGATTTTTTTTTTTGACTGCGTTCCAACAACGTCATATTAATTAGGACGCCTTCCAGGGGCAAGCGTTTCCTTTACAGAGACTTTCCAATTGAAAATATATTTTTTGGAACTTTTCCTTACTGCCAATCTCTAGCGTGCTTTTAAAACTTTCTTTAGTGCAACAAAAGTTATTAAATTCGTCCTACATTTTAAATGCGGCATATGCCGCGGGGTTTAAGCTAGTAGTAAAATAATCTAATTCCGAAAGTTCCGAATTTTGAGCACGGAACAGTAAAATAATCGAATTCCGAAAAGTTCCGAAACGTTCCGAAATAATCGGAACCTTCCGATTTTTTTAACAATCGGAAACTTTCCGATTATTCATTCCGGATAGGCCCATCACTACTCTTGGGTCTGATTTTTGTCAAGTGTAAATTTGACATATATATATTTATTTATTTCTCAGTTAAAGCAACGGCATTACATTCAACAGAGTATTATTGCCCATTTTTGTTTTCTAACATTACTTTGTATCTGTTGGGTCCTATTTTTGTCAAGTGTAAAGCCTGACCTATGTGCAAATTATTACCTTTATCTATTTCTCAGTTAACCAAAAATAAACAACATTGTACTTTTATAAGGTGCTCAGGCAACTAGGGACAAAATATCTAAACGTTTTTAATATTACTGAAACAATCAAAGAAAACATTTGGCAATCAATTTGCAAATAAAAAAAGTATTAATGACGGGAATCAAACTCGGTGCAATTTCAGCGCCTACGGAACGCATTTAAACGGGAATGAAACAGACCGTGGGTCGCCCACTCGTTGATCGTATCGTGCCACGGAGCTCTGCCTCATATCGCTGAGCAATAACTGCATTACATTCAACAGCGTATTCTTGTATTTTACAACAATTACCCTTCATCTCTTGGGTCTGATTTTTGTCAAGTGGAAATTTGACATATATGCAAATTACTACCTTTATCTATTTCTCAGTTAACGCAAAAATTAAAAAATGTATTTTTTAAGGTGCTCACTCTGTATATGTTTATCCAAAATTCTCTCGGTTTCATGCTAGGTAGATATATAATCTGCAATGGTTCTTAAACTGATATCAATTTCAGCCAATTAAGGGCTTTAGAATCTTTTGTTTTTCCGAGGGTATAAAAAGAAAAGGCGCTGAACTTTCAGAAACTTGTTAATTTTTTTCGATGGGAAAATCACGCAGTTTCCCGTCGAGTTTAGAGGTTGAGTTGATTGTTTTGACTTGATGTTTGTTATAATTTGATTGCTCACCAGTTACTTTACGTGCAAATAAATAGCTGTCATTTATGTACGGTGTTTTCATCCAAACTTAGTGCTGATTTATCCTGGTTTGCTGCAATTTACACAATTTCTTCGAAATTCAAGCAGCGGCCATCTTGGAGACATTTGAGCAGCAGCGGTGCTCGGTTGCAGTTTCCAGAAGGCTATAGAACAGTGGCGTGGAGCAAAAAGGTTAACGAAGTTATTCTGTGTTCTATGTTAAATTAGTTCGAGTATTTCATTGTAATGTTGAGCTCAATAATAATAATTAAGATTGCAAAAATGAGAGTTTGAAAAGGTCTGTAATTAAAACATTATTATTACATAAATGCAGAAAGAATCCAAGTCAAAATATGAAAGGTGAAGACACAAGTGCTTAAACTACCCCCTACTTAATTATAAATAACATACAAGTATAAATAGTAAAATAATAAACTTATACCTTTTACACTTCATTTTCAAGGACTTTCTGATATAACCAGGAAATTAAACCAAGTTGTCTAGAACTGTTGATATTTTACTTGCAGATGGCCTTCACAATACACTTGATGGGCTAATGATAATATACAGAAAACACTTAGCTACATATTTTTATTTATTATAAATCACGTAAACATATGTGATGTATGATTAGGAAATCAACATCAGGTTATGCTAGTAGTACAGATACAATTAATTAAGAAGTTGTATAGAACCTTGGGTGCAGTGCAGATAAAGAAAATTTAAAAAAAATACCACCTAAACCGTGCACATGACTTTTGCAAAATGCCGTTGTTTGCGTTACAATAGAAACGACAGTTTATATTGTTTTAAATCGTGTAAACTATTCATAAATGTATTCTCCACTGTTGAAAGTCCACCTGTAGAATAAATCATGTGAATTGTGGTACTTGTAAGTTGTTATGGTTTTACTTACTAATGGGGTACCATTTATCAGCAGTTGGATCAGCATCTGCTCGCGCTGAAGCGATGGCATTTCGAATAGCAAAAGGTACACAGCAAGACATGCACAAAGGAGGCTCCCCTGTAGCTAAAAACTTTGAAGGTTACAATCACCTATTTTCATAACTAACAATAATCATCTAACCTTTAGCTTTTAATATTAACAAAGGATTCGGTTTATTCTTTGGAAATTTAACCCTGAAATCAATTAGTATGTCTTTAACGCCCGGTGGTTTGTAAGTCATAGTACTGTTTGTCAATAGTTCTCCTTTAGAGCTAAAAATTATTTGCTCAGACGTCCAGTGGCCCAGTCCCATAATAAATGCATCCTCGACTTATCCAATATCGACTTCGGGATTCATACTATCACCTGTATCTTCAATAATGTCGACACGTTTGATCTGGTAGAGACCTGTCAAAGATCTACTTCCCTTTCTACGCAGGTCGCTCCGTATATTGGATATACGTTAACATCTGGTAAAGTTGGTTGAAACCTGTTCAGAATAAAAAAAGATTTGCAAATTTAAAATCATTTGCAGTGCGACAAATTAGTGTTTTTTGCAGCGCATGAGTATCACTTTTAACCGAGACCTACAGTTTCAGGCAAAAAAAGTCATTCAAATGTGGCGAAGAACACTGATTTCCCCCTGAAATACAAAAACTATTTTTTACAACCGCCTGTCTATATTTTTGTTCCTTTCTTGGGAAGCTGATGTCCAGCACAGCACTCTTTCCAGCGCTTGGAGGTCTGCCTGGCGGTCTGCGCGTTGTTGGCCTCCCATCTCTCGCTATATTTATGAGTCTATCATCACCCATTCTAGAAAAGGATTCATTTCATCCTCTTCGTCTCTTTCTTGCCCATCTTACTATAACTTGCTGGTCACATATATGCCTAATGTCGTTGTTTGGAATTCTATCTCTTAAAGTGTGCCCCGCTATGCTTCTTAGCAGTCTCAGCTCTGTGGTTCTAAACATATACTTTGTTTTTGAGACGTCTGCTCTTGTTTCTGCTGCATAGGTCATTGCGGGGCGGACACGGGCTAATTTACAGCGTATTGGTTCTTTTGATACGAAAATTGATATTGTTTTTTGCACAGATATTTCCATACTGTATTGTTTGGCTGTAAGATAGAAGGCATGCAGCAGTATTTGTAACTCGTCCTCATTTTCAGATATTATCACGGCATCGTCAGCATAACATATTATTTTTATTTCAGCTTTGTTCGTAATGTAACCTTGCCCCGCATTCTTAACGCTCTCTATTATTTCATCCAGGTTAAAGAGGAGTGGACTAAGTGAGTCCCTCTGCCTTATATCTGTTGATATAGGTACTTCTTCGATCATGTCATTGTTGACTATTATATATGGTCTTGGTGTTAGTGTTAGCTGCTCAATTATTCTAGTAATGGCTGGTAGGATATTTTTCTCCTTAAGGATATCTATAATGTCTCGCAGTTTGACCCGGTCGAAGGCTTTGATTAGATCGCTAAAGCACATAAATGCTGGTTTTTCGTAGTCTATTGACTTTTCGATCAATTGTCTTACTACAAATATAGCGTCCGTTGTAGATCTGTTTTTTTTCAGTGATGGTTATCTTCTATAGGATCATGGATTCAATGACTCTAGTAAACCATGGATGTGTTTAATAATGTCATTCCTATTTAGTACTCCGGTCACTTTTTATCTCCCTTTTTAAATATCGGGATAGTGATACTTCTCTTCCATTCAATTGGTACTGCCACTGTTTTAAGTATATTTTGAAATAGGGTTGTTAATTGTTGGATCAGGTCGTCCTTACCATATTTAAGCAGTTCGTTTGATATATTATCCGGCACAGATGCTTTCCTGTTTTTTAATTGTTTGATTGACTTTACCACTAACGATGGCTCTTGTTGAGTATCTATATTGGCCTCTAGCTGTTGCGGATCAATATTCTAGTTTCAATTTTCTTTATATAAACTGTTAAAAAGTTTCCTTGTTAATAATTTCTGACTGTGTATATTCGTTTATTTCTTGTTTTCTTCGTTTTAGCATCCCCCATATCTTTTTTGTGTCCATATAAATCATCTTTCATATCTTTTGTGAAGCTGGCCCAGTATTCATTCTTCAGTTTCCGTATTTGATCATTGACCGTGTCCCTGATTTCTTCATGATTACGTTCTCCTACTATTCTATTTGCTCTGTATTAGAGATAGGTTTCTTGCTTTTCCTTGGCTAACTGTTTCACTTCCATCGAAAACCATGGTGTGCTTCTTCTTTTAGCATTTTTATTTACTAATCTCTTCCGTAAGACTTCTTCTGCGGCGTTCTTTATGTTAGATTTCAATTTGTGCCAGCTTGTTTCAATGTCATCTTCGGGTTGAATGATATTTTCTTTGAATTTCTGCGATAGGCGTCTAGAGTATAGGTATTTGGTGCTTTCATCACGTATTGATTCTATATTGATTGTTTACGTCGATGTTTTGTGGTCTCTTAGCTGTAGAGACAAACGTGTTTTACATAGGACTAGGCCATGGTCTGATCCTATATTTGCTGAACTCAGCTTGCGCACATCCAATATTTGGGAGGGATGCGCTGCTCTGTTAGATATTACATAGTCTGTCATAGGTGATTGCCCTCTGGTGTTGGACCATGTTGTTTTTCTGTTGTTGTTTATGTTCAAAATAGGTGTTGTTTATCCGCAGTTGATTTTTCTCACAGAAGGATATTAGGGTTTCCCGATGCTCATTGAGAGTTGGCACTCCATCCATTACGCCATCTCCTATGCGCCGATTTAGATCACCCATGATTATTATCTTTTGTTTATGTGTAATTTTATCTCTCATTCTGTAGTTTTTCGTAAAAAGTCTGGGTTTCCTCTTTATGTTTATTGCTATCCAGTGCATACACGCTTATTATATTAATTTTCTTCTGAAACACGTAAATTTATAATTTTACATTTCGCACTTCGTATAATGCAATAGGCGCAAGCTAGATACATAACCCCGGTGTATCATCGGTCTTCTTCGCACAGAAGACCGGAACTTTCCCGTATTATGTGCTGTACAGAGAAGTGCTCTTTCCAGTATTATTTAGAGTTCACTGATATCAACTTATTACTGAAAGAATTAACGAATATCTGACAGTCATGTTTGTGTGGGTAGTAGACTTATTGTTTTGTTAACTAATATTAGTAGTAGACGGACTCCTAAACTAGAGTAATCTGTCAATCAAACGATTAAATTGATCGACCTAATTAAATCCGCGCATTGACCTAATTAATTTCGCGGTTTGCTCTAATTAATTTTCATATGTGTTACTGATTAAATTACGCATTAGCTACTGATTAAATTACGCGGCGGCCATTTTTAATTTACTTCCGGAATTACGCGGTGGCCATTTTCACTTTTCGCGCGAATATTTGAATTTGAAATTTTGTCAGTTCAATTTTCTTAATTTAAACTTCCCGGGTGTGGGCCATCTTGGTTTTCTGCGCGCGCATTTCTCTCGGATGCCAGTTTTAATTTCAATTTAGCGCCCGTTTTTGAATTTGATTACGTCACGTCGAAGTCTTCCGTCTCACTTTCGCAACTGTTCTCTCTAGCTCGCATTTATTTAGTATTACGAGTCTAAGGGCTAACCACCTGAGCTACCCCGACAGCGTACCTGAATGCGGTTAAAACTTCAACAGTTGCGTGCCGTTTCGGCGCCCTGTTTTAACAAATGAATTTCAAATTTACATCGCGTTTATGAACATAGATATTTTTTAATTTATTCTCAGTTTTACTAGAGCAAATACATTTTGTTCCTCAAAGAAATTTTAAAAAGAGGCCATTTTAAAACCGTTTAATAGATGTGGCTATCGGAAACCCAATTCACTGCTCTGACGTCATGCGACCAGATTTTAAAACAAACTATTTTTTCAAAAATATAAATTATAAGAATGGAACTGTGTAGCCTATTGTGTTTAAAGTTTGATACAATTTTTTAAAAATTGGATTTGTAACTGGTTTTCGTAGAAATAATTCTTTTATTTTATAATTTGAGTGAGGCGCTTGAACGGATTATCGAGATTTTCATTGTCCCTACCTACTATATAGCTGGAAATTTCCGCGCGACCGTCGAAATTTGAAAGCTATTATTTTTATAATTTGCCCCAACAGAACGTATGCTATCTCACACAATCTTCATTGGTTTCTATAGCTTTCTCTTTTTTACTAGTAGTACCGTGATACTGATTAAATTACGCATTAGCTTCTGATTAAATTACGCGGCGGTCGTTTTCAATTTTCGCTCTAATATTTGAATTTGAAATTTTTCAGATTTTTTCTAAGTTCCCTTTTTAAAACAGGTTGAGACATGTGTTTGTGACTAACAGTGCTTTGTCCGTCAGAGGCTGCACTGAAAACGCAAGCACCGAGATGATTTGCCTCGGAGTGGGCAAAACTGTATTTTAGTTTTCAAAATCCCAGTATAAATGCAAACGGACGAAAATAAAAACGCAAACACTTTGGAATATTAGACGTGTTTTAAAAAATATATGCATAAGCGTTTTGCGATTTTCTAACGATTTGGTTCATATGATTTTTGTGGCTTTTAAAATAAATAGACATTATTTTATTTCGTACTTGAGTTTTATAATTACGCTGTGCCATTTTTGGATTTTATTACGTCACGCTGAAGTCTTCTGTCTCACTCATCACAATTGTTCTCTCTCGCTCGCATTTATTTAATTTAAAAAAAAAGGTTTTTGCGTCGACCCCATGTCGGATTTGAACCCCAGCCACATGTGAATAATTATTTTAAATCGCGAAACCCACATAAATATATTACTATAAAAATCGCGAAAAGTGTTGAGTAAATAAATGCAACGCATTGTAAATCCGTAAAACTTTTAGTTATTGTGCGTTTACAAGATGGGTCTTTTGACAAAGTGGAAGAACCAAACTATGCTATTGTAAATGTACAGATTTTTCACTGTTAATTTGTATATAACAACTTATTGTAAATTGGTATTTAGAACATTTTAACGAAAACAGCGACTTGTTTCGGAATAAACTGTTTCTTCTCACCAGGCCCTTGCAGGTTTACGAATACAGTGTCCATACTGACAAAAATGTTTGAGAATGACAAATTTTAAAAATTGTTGTTGGGTTTTCGATATAATGTTACAATTTGCCACATCGCGTCACATAAAATTCTACAAAAACAGTATTTTTATTTAACTCTCATTGAAAAAATGCTTTGCCACCATCATTTCGATAAACAAAATTCAAAATTTCTTGTACTTTTGATTGAAATATATGTATGCTGACCACAAATTAACATAAATTTGATAAAAACATGCAATTTCGTTGAAAAAATGTTTTAACACCATCATTTCGATAAACAAAATTCAAAATTTCTTGTACTTTTGATGGAAATATATGTATGTTGAACACAAATTAACATAAATTTGAATAAAAACAGACAATTTCGTTGAAAAAATGTTCTGACACCATCATTTCACTTAAAATTTTACAAAAAGTGACATCAGGTTACTTGAAATTATACAAAAAACACAACATTTTTATTCAATAAGCGATAAAAAATACGCCATCTCACATCATTTCACTTAAAATTATGACAATTCGTTTTGCAAAGCGCTTTTATAATAACGAAAATGATGTAAAAACAGAGTAGTTATTTCTAAGCATAATTTTGCAATGTTTTACACTTTTTTCTCTAACTTGTTGTAATTTTAGTAAGATTTGAATAAAAAACAGCAATTTAATTGAAAAATATTCTGCTACAATCATTTTGAGAAGCAAAATTTCAGCTAAGTAGACTCGTTGTTCATGTTTATTACGAAGTTCTTGTAATGTTGGTGGAAATATATGTATGTTGACTCAAAATTAACATAAATTTGAATAAAAACAGGCAATTTCGTTGAAAAATCTTCTACCACCAACATTTCGATAAACAAAACTTCAGTTGCGTGGACTCTTTGTGCATTTTTATTACAAAAATTCTTGTACAATTGACTAAATATGCATGTGATGACGACAAATTAACTCAAAATTAAACAAAAATCACGCAATTACACATCATCTCACATAAAATTTTACAAAAACTGACATCATATCACTTGAAATTATACAAAATATATGTATGTTGACCACAAATTAACATAAATTTCTATAAAAACACACAATTGCGTTGAAAAAAAATTTCTGACACCATCATCTCACATAAATTTTTACAAAAATCAACATCATGTCACTTGAAATTATACAAAATATATGTATGTTGACCACAAATTAACATAAATTTGAATAAAAACACGTAATTTCGTTGAAAAAATGTTCTGACCCCATCATTTCACTTAAAATTTTTACAAAAACTGACATATCACTTGAAATTATACAAAATATATGTATGTTGACCACAAATTAACATAAATTTAAATAAAAACACACAATTTCGTTGAAAAAAAATGTTTTGACACCATCATCTCACATAAATTTTTACAAAAATCGACATCATGTCACATAACTGACATTTTAATTTAACACACGATGAAAATTTAATAAAAACACGCAATTACGCATCATCTTACTTAAAAAATTATCACAATTTGTTTTACAAAACGATTTATAATAACGAAAATGATGTAAAACAGTTTTAGAGTTATTTCTAAGCATAATTTTGCAAATATTTTACACTTTTTTATAAAATGTATCGCACAAAATTAAAATAAATCACAATTTTTTAAATTATCACACGCCATTATGAATTCCATTCTTATAATTTATATTTTTTGAAAAAATATAGTTTGTTTTAAAAGCTGGGCTTGTGACGTCAGAGCAGTGAATTGGGTTTTCGATAGCCACATCTATTAAACGGTTTTAAAATGTCCTTTTTTTGAAATTTTTTCGAGAAACAAAATGTATTTGCTCTAGTAAAACTGAGAATAAATTTAAAAATATCTATGTTCATAAACAGCTATGTAAATTTGCAATTTATTCGTTAAAACAGGCCGCCGAAACGGCACGCAACTGTTGAAGTTGTAACCGCATTCAGGTACGCTGTCGGGGTAGCTCAGGTGGTTAGCCCTTAGACTTGTAATACTGTGGTCGCTCGTTCGAATCCGGCCTAGGGCCGTCGCAGAAAGCTTTTTTACATTAAATAAATGCGAGCTAGAGAGAACAGTTGCGAAAGTGAGACGGAAGACTTCGGCGTGACGTAATCAAATTCAAAAACGGGCGCTAAATTGAAATTAAAACTGGCATCCGAGAGAAGTGCGCGCGCAGAAAACCAAGATGGCCGACACCCGGGAAGTTTAAATTAAAAAAAT
>OW679200.1:125352493-125439604 GCA_940337035.1 Agriotes lineatus | reverse complement strand
GATGTTACGGTATGAAAAGGACTTTACGACACCCACCCAAGGTGAGCATCGCACCACGGAATCAGTCCTGAAAACATGACACACTTGCCCTGAGATCGGTTCGAAATAGGCTAATAGGCCACGGCTGGAACGCTCAGGGAGTCGGGCGTGAGTCACACGATACGTTCTGGGCAAGCGCGTTGTGGCATAATATATACAGGGTATGTCGAAATTATGAGGGCGCCACCAAGCCTGTCTTAACCCGGCTAACCGGGCCTGGACGGTTAGACGGGAGCGAAGCATGCAAAAATACTCCGCTAACAAGATTATTCAAGAGTTGCAAGGTCAAACAACAACTCCGGGATTGCCTTAAGCAAGGATTGTGATTAGGTGTCCATCCGACCACGACTACGCAGCTGTCCCACTCACCTGCACGCTCACAGCTTCCTCGTTCCGTCGTACAATAATTCGTACAATAAAGGGGCGTCTATCTGTAACAGAACATGCACAAACCGAAACAAACAATAGTTCCCTTAACTAACCAATCATATATTTCACTTCGAGTTACAATGGGGTAGCAGAATGCGTCGCCCTGTATCTAACCTTACTCTATAATTAAGGGCACCAGCTGGCACGCGCGCTCTAAGCTTAACGACAGATGTTGAACATTAGTGAACAGCAATAATAGGTACAAAGATGCACATTGCCTTATGCAAGGGCAGCGACGATTTACATTAGCCTTCACGGCCTGAACTGTCTGCAGTCTGAATGAATGCACTAGCGTAGTAATGAATACGTACAAAGATACACATTGCCTTATGCAAGGGCAGCGACGATTTACATTAGCCTTCACGGCCTGAACTGTCTGCAGTCTGAATGAATGCACTAGCGTAGTAATGAATAGGTACAAAGATACACATTGCCTTATGCAAGGGCAGCGACGATTTACATTAGCCTTCACGGCCTGAACTGTCTGCAGTCTGAATGAATACACTAGCGTAGTAATGAATAGTAATGAGTAACACTCGCGTTCACAGCGGTAATCAGGTTAAAGGCACATACCTTAATGCGTGGGCGGCGAGGGAGCCTGGTACAGCTGAGTTGCGACGAGCTGCAATCGTAGGTGGTAGGTACCTTCGGTGTTACAACGGCGAAAGGGGGTGAATGCATAACCGCCTCAATGGCGACGGGAGACGCGTCAAGACGCGTACAACGGGACGACGAAAATGATGGGGGCCTCACTCGTTCTGCTGAACCAAATCCTCGTAGGTCGAGATGAAGGGGGCACGACCCCTCACTAATAGTAGCAGGAACTGGGCTCCAAAACACCCACGTTACGCCGAAGATCACTCGACAAATTTCGAATCACCACCACCACACACCCAAGCGCTCTCTGCCACGGGCTCTGGAAGACTCCTTCAAGGCGAAAACGCCCGCAACATAACTGCTGAAGCAGCACCCGACGGGAAAACGACTGACGCCCCCGCCATAATAGCGGGAGCGCCGCACGAACTCACATACACTATCCGACCTCTTGTTTTAACGACGGCTCTCGGCTCAATCCCGCGAGGGAAGCGTTGGCAAAAGGTCACCTTGGCCGCGTCCCCCACGTGACTAAACCACAGCGAATCGCAAGGCGATGAAATGAAACCAACCAATGCGGGCCACGCTGGTATCACGCCGCCACCGCGTGCTATTCAGAATTCAGAAAAACGCCATCAGAGGAGAGCTCCAACCGACGACAAATACTGCTTTTTAGGCTAACTATGTGCGAAATCGTGATTCTGGAATTAGGCGATGGAGCCAAATAAAGAGCTAAAAGGGCTTAGCATACGGGCACGCTGCTCTAAGCTTAGGCGGCTATTCAAAATACCAAAATGACCTAACTAACGGCGTGAAATGCAATTAAGCATCTGAAACAGCAAAATGACTTAACAACTTCCATTACAATTGTCATACATAAATTCAGAACTAAAAATACAAATAAACATCGAGGTGACATTTTTTCCGGTGACATTTTTTCCGGGTGACATTCTTTCCGGTGACATTTTTTCTGGGTGACATTTTTTCCGGTGACATTTTTTCTGGTGACATTTTTTCCGTGACATTTTTTCCGGTGACATTTTTTCCGCTAACGGTAGCTCCGAAGTTTCTCGATCGGCGATGTGCTTCGTACAATTTGCGCATGCTGACATCGTTGATAAATAAAGGTGACTTACCAAAGTGGTCAAAGTACACAACACGAAAATGTTTCAATTATTCACGATTTTTATATTTTAAGGTTGTAATCTTTATAGTACCAGAACTCACAGTTTTATGTTGCATATTAACACAATAGTTTTGATTTAAATTGCACTTTTATACCACTTTATTATGTCAGTTATTGTTATCTTTATTTCTATTTAGAATTGTTATTTAGTATTAATGAAGATTACTATGGCCAACATTAATATTAGATCTTGACCTGCTCATTTTGGTATTTTTATAATAATAACAACTACAAAATTATCAGCGAATTTTGGGGACGAGACTATTTTAATTGATGGTTATTCCTTGATTCGAAAAGACAGAACAGGCAAAAGAGGTGGCGGAGTAGCTCTTTATGTAAGTAATGCACTGACTTATAAAACTGTTAATATTACACGCGATATATGTGAGCAGCTTTGGATACAAATCAATTTAAACAAGAACAACATAGCAATCGGAGTAGCTTATCGTCCTGAACTAGCTGAAACCCGCGGCATATGCCGCATTTAAAATGTAGCACGAATTTTATAACTTTGGTTGCACTAAAGAAAGTTTTAAAAGCACGCTAGAGATTGCCAGTAAGGAAAAGTTCAAAAAATAGTAATTTATTATACAAGACGATAAAGTTACATTTTATCCACGAGTGAATCGTTTAACGTCGAGACGAAGTCGAGACGTTAATGATTCAAGAGTGGATAGAAATAACTTCATCGTCGTGTATAATACAATATTTTTTTCTATAGCAAGAACTTTAACAATTTCAAAAGAAAAATATACGGTACCCCCCACCTAAGAAAAGCGCCCTTCCGTGCTTTCCAAGAATACTTCGATACTCAGCATCACTCCGTTTCGCTAATACAATGAAATGCTATGAACCAGTCATTTATAAAAAAAAAACAAACAAATTTTTTTTTGCCGACGACCATAGCTCAAACGTTGATGTTGCTTTCATTTTCGGAGGACCTATCGTATGAAAACGATCCAAGACTTCAGGAAGGTTCCTGGCGACCGGAATCGTGTACACATACGAACATACATCCCCCGCACAGCACGTTTAGGCGCCCCCCCAATACGGGGGATTGATCTAGTGGGCTGGGAACTTCACCAAAAGATCCGCACCGCCGAGACGGAGATTTGATATAGTGGGTTCATTAGTCGGTTGGCTCGAATTTTAGAGATATTTGACTCAGAGTGGTTTTCGATATGAGGGAATTTCAATACTTCGTACACTTCGTGTCGAAGTAATAAGGACAGTCAATCACATTTCAAAATGTCAGTAGCTAGATCGGGTTGCTACAATAATGCGCAGCTGTCATATTTAATGTAAACAAAAGTTAGAAAATTAAATTACTTTATCTATCCTTGATGTTAAAGTGCTACTTTATCTACCCTTGCTGTTAAAGTAAAACTTGACCTTTTGTTTTGAGTTGATAAAAGCACACTTTAACATGTGCTATAGAAAAATAGTAATTTATTTGTGTATAATACAACATTTTTTTCTATAGCAAGAACTTTAACAATTGTAAAAGAAAATAAGGACAGTCAATCACATTTCAAAATGTCAGTAGCTAGATGGGGTTGCTACGATAATACGAAGCTGTCATATTTAATTTAAACAAAAGTTAGAAAATTAAATTACTTTTTCTACTCCTGTAACTAAAATGCCATTTAACATACTAACATACACGTCGCTAAGTGACCTTTTAAGCATGCCTTCATAACCTATGACTAAAGAGCCTCTTAGTCATGAGCTGAAGTTGGCAACGATGTTTTAGTCATGGGGTGAAGTTAGGTTCAAATAATATTTGCTTTATTAGCCACAGCCAAAACTAAAATCAAGTTAGTTTTCAACCGTCACTTTGACGTTTGTCAAGCATAATTTAGCCTAATATAATAAATGTCAAAATTTTAATGAAATAATATGATGTTATATTCTCTAAATTTGTGGTCGTAGAAAAAGTATAGTATGCAACTCGTTTTATAAACTTATTAGTCACTCATTTTATTAAACACTCGCTCCGCTGCGCTTCGCTCGTGATTAATACAACTCGTGACTAAAATGACGTTTATAAAACTTGATACATAATATACTATTATCTATCCTTGATGTTAAAGTGCTACTTTATCTACCCTTGCTGTTAAAGTAAAACTTGACCTTTTGTTTTGAGTTGATAAAAGCACACTTTAACATGTGCTATAGAAAAAATATATTTTTAAATGGCAAGTCTCTGGAAAGCAAACGCTCGCCTCTGGTAGGCGTCCTAATTAATACGACGTTGTTGGACCGCAGTCAAAAAAAAATCCGGAAATAATTAATGGTCTTATGAGATTATACATATGCAATGCAATGCCTCCAATCTGTGTTTCTTATCAGGTTTAAGCCGTTGAGGCGTTGAGCGTCATAAAAATATAAATGCGGTAACTCAAGTCTCCAGTCACGCCGTTACTGTTATTATTTCTTTGTCATTTTAAACTGGCATTATTATCTCTATAATAGCAACCATAAGTAACTGTTTATAATTTTTATATGGTAGCGAGTTAATTTTCTTCTTAAATCGCTGGTGAATTAATAGTAGATTGTTCTACAAGTTAAGAAAAGTGAGAGTTTTCCAGCAAATGAAAATTTTTTACGTGAGCATGGAATGTTCCAATGTGTTGAACATGCAATTTTTCCGTGTAGTTGACAAAAATATCTGTTTAAATAATTTTGGTCAAAGGTTGGAATCGCAATGTTTACTGTACTGTATAAATATAAATAACCATTATACATTATAGAATAGACCTTACTTGAAAATGGATGAATCTGTTATTAATTCAATTAGTTTCAATTTAAACTGCATTGTTCTATAGCAGCTACATGGCGCATTCGGTTATTTATTTCAAATTTTTGTTAAAATATTCGTTTTAAAATAAAAAGTCCTTCATATTTTTATTTGGCAGCCTCCTTTACATTTCGGCAGGGACCATTTATCTTTCATTTCTTGTTTATTTAAGCTTCGGATTACGGAGACGCGGTTGCCTTTGTTATTTGCAATTTGTTAACATGCGGTTTTACTTACAGCATCAGGTCTTCGATCTCTTCCTTGAATTCTGGTATTCTAGCCGTCATTACTTGCAAAATTTATTTTACAGTCCAATTGTCCTGCCAAAACATAAATTTACGATACACATTTGTCCAGGAAGGTAGTGCCCTACGGGGAAATTTTAGAACCGTCTACAGAAACTGAAAATTCAGTAGTTGCTAGCTAACATTGTCAGTCAACCGTCACCCGTGGCCTTTGAAATTATTCCTTCTGCGTTGTTCTGTGTGGTGTGTGAATCAACATGGTAAGTAAAATGTCCATTTTATTACCTACTTTTTTTACAAAAAATACCTGATTGGCTTAAACAAAGGGTTCATCACACAAAAACCATTTAAAACGTATAATTTATTTTAATTCACTAGAGAATTAAAAAGGTTTAATTCACTAGAGAATTAAAAAAGTGTCAATGAAGAGTAATATATTTTTATTATTTCTACAAAAATATTTACATTCAATTATTCTTTCTTTTTGTAGTGTGTAATATATAATTACTAAAATTTAGATCAAATCGACAATGAATAGGCAAATTTATATCTTAATTTGAGTATTTTTAAATTTTTTATTAAAAATTTCGTCAAAATTGAATAAAAACATATATACGCCACGTGAATTAAACATTTAGTAACTCAAAGATATGATCTCACTCGCACTATGTGCTCATGAGCTCAATATCTTTCCTTGAATAAACATATGTTTAATTCACTTGGTGTATAATATTTATTAAAAATAACTTACTTTACGCTTTTCATGCAATTGTGTTTTAATACTATTTATTTGTTTATAGAATCGTCATACATTTTGTTGTGAGTGTGGAGTAGAGATTCGTAGTCGGAGAATTTTTCAGTTGCGTGAGTATTAATTTGTTATTTACCTCTTGTCTGTAAGCGTATTTTGGACAAAGTTACGGAACATTTATGTTTGAAAGTAAAATCGATTAGTTAAATTACAAATTTTCTTTTTAGAGACATGTCCCTCCTGCAAAGTACATTTTCCCGTGGGGAAATTAGACACACGTATCTGCACCGTCATACGTTGCTGGGAGTGCAATTTTGTGATCTGTGGTATGTATTACAATTTACTGCTAGGCACCCATCTTTAAAAATATGATTATTCGTCATTTTGATTATTCACTAAGTAATCGACTATCTTAATTAAAGAAAGAAAATTCAAAAGTTTGACTTCTTGTGGAATTAATTTGACTACTCCCTTTTTCAATTTAGATTTCCAAAAATTTTGCGAGGGGTGTGGGAAATCCCGCGAATTTTCTATGAGGAAGATAGTGGAGATGGAGCAGCAGATAGCTGCCAATAGAGTAACAGCTTTGGCTCGGCAAAGAGAGAGCCAAAAAAAGAAGCAAGCGGTAAGATTAAATAATTAGTGTAAATTAATTTGATTAAATAATTGGTTACAATAAATCATTTTTTACTAAATAAATTTATTGCTTGTATGATATGATATACAGACTGTTCAAAGTTAATTGTCCAGTATTGCTAACTTTGTTATCAATATTTCGATTAAATTAGCAAATCTGTAGTATAACTCACGTATAGTCTGTTCAGTAAACATAAAAACACAAAGTGGCCTTTGATTTTCAAAAGTTCATGGGTGTACTTCCAAAATGCATCTTTGTCTCGGAATGTACTTACAAAAAGTTACTAAAACAAATAGGTTAAGGGTATGACATTTATCTAGCATCTAGCAAAAAAAATTAAATTGTTTTTGTGTTTACTGAATGCCCTATAGATCACGATGGCGAAAACAGAAAAACAATTGATTATCAGATTTTCAAATTATTCCCAAAAATAAAATAAAAAAAAGAAATGAACACCCTGTTTATTTTTGCTTATTGTAAATACACCTATGTAATAATTTGTTCCATTTAAAAAAATGTTAATTTTGCGAATAACTCGAAAGTCTGATACTCAATTGTTTTTCTGTTTTTGCCATCGTAATCTACGTGAACAGTACTAAAAATTTACTAATGTAATCGAAATCGTAGCTTTAACTTTGAGCACCCTGTATGTAGGGCTGTGTGAACCATACTTTTTTTTAACCGAACTTTTCTAGTAAATGTTCAAACAAACATTTCAACCGAACTCGTATTCACATTTTTTAGTTTTCAAAAAATACATTATTTTTTTGACCCCTAAATTAAATTCACAAAAGAAATAAGGTTTTTTCCATTTTATTATAATACAAGAACAACAAATATAATCCTGAGAAGAAAACTAAAATGAAAGTCTCTTATTAAGTATGAAAACATAAAAGATCGGCAATTTTGATTAATAGTTTATATTTAACAGGCAATGCGCATGCGCCTTTTGAAAGTTTTATAGTTAATTTGATGCGAAATTTAAATACAGTTAAAAAAAAGTTAGTGCTTTTAGCGAATTTACCATGTAACTATAAGTAAAAACATAAATTATTTATGTCATCTGTTAAGGTATCACATGTGGCTAGCAGATCCGAAACTGTTCCTCCACAAAAGAAGATAAGAGTAGAGGACTTGTTGGTTTGTACATTGCTTGTAAATAAAACACTAAAACGACTCGGAACTGATTTGAGGAGGGAGAAAAGTGA
Source organism: Agriotes lineatus (assembly GCA_940337035.1). NCBI lineage: Eukaryota > Metazoa > Arthropoda > Insecta > Coleoptera > Elateridae > Agriotes > Agriotes lineatus. Next base: position 125,431,715 of record OW679200.1, on the reverse strand, counting down.
ATCAGAATAAAACAAATTCATATGAAAAATCATAATCATAACTCTATAATAAAGCAGAACACTTCCCAAGGTCAAACATTTCAACTCGTGGTCTATGCGTAGTTAGGTATTGTGGGCGTGGTCTTGATATTTTCTAAGAGCCAGTAATATGGAAGGAGAGAACAATTAATGCTCTTGTTAGGGCCTACACACATTTTTTACATTACACAGGAATGTTTGTACTATGTACACATAAATATTAAATCTGCAAATAACCTAAATTCGGAGCTTTGTACAAAAATATGGTTATAAACTTTTTGCAAGTGGACTTTACTACCTCTAGAAAGAAAAGGCGTCGTGCATCACGTGACCACAATTCGAGGTTGGAGGTAAAATAACCTAAAATTGTAATGTAAACATTACGGTAACCGTAGTTTCGGAGTGCTGTACTTGCAAAAATATTTAGTTTTTTAATTAGAATTGGCTGCCAAAGGATTATTTAAATATTTTTATTGCCATAAGTGTTTATTTGTTCAGTTTTTAAAATGCCTTCGTTCTGTATGGTGGTAAAGTGTGGTAGTAATGCAGCCAGGGATGCACCATTGATTCGTTTCTTTAGGTAAATAAGTATATAAATTAAATAGTTTATTTCACGATCTGTATTGTTTTCTTTATTATGATTTGATATTTTTTTTTAATTCCTTCAATTTTCACCAGTGGCAGAAAAGTTTCCAAACTCTTGCAGTTACGGAGAAAAAAATGGATTGCTGCAATCAAGAGAGACGATTTGACAGAATCAAAACTTAAATAAGGTCGTGTATGTTCACTCCATTTTCATTCTGGTAAGAAATAGTGAGTAGTAGCGAAAAATTTCGAATTTGTAATTTAAATGACTTCCTCTTCAGAAAAACCGGCTTCTTTGTTTGACCAAGACAACCCCGATTGGGTACCCACAAAATGTATGGGCCACACAACATCCCTCCAGGTGAAATCAACAGTTAGATTTAAAAGACTGAAAGATCGTGATGCTAAGGTATGTATCGATTGATTTTAGTGCTCGATTTTGTGCATGTTAGTACTGAATCTGAATGCTATACTTTTTATATTTGAAAGTAGGTATTACAGTTTTAATTGATTACAGACTAAACAAATACCTATTAATCCACCAGAAGACGTAGAAGAAAGTATGGATGTTGATGTTCCAGCGGAGATCACCCACGAGCAGCTTCAATTTGGGCTTCGTAAAACAAATGAAGAAATTGATTCGTTAAGGGAGGAATTAAAAAAATATAAGTTGGACCAGGACTATTTCAAAAATAGTGATAGTAATACATTATATTATACAGGATTTCCTGAATATGTATATTTAGAAAATGTCTATAAAGTAGTAGAGCCTTACCTTTCAGGACAAGGCAGTTTGACAAAATTTCAACAATTAGTGTTAGGTTTAATGATATTAAGGCTAAATTTAGCGTTTACTGATCTGGGCAATAGATTTCAGTGCCACCGTACAACAGCGGCACAAACATTTGAAAGGGTTGTCGAAATTCTTTATTGCAGACTAAAGTGTTTTATACAATGGCCAAGCAGAGAGGATATACAAATGAAGATGCCCAGTTCATTTAAAAATGTTTTTAAGTTACGCACTACAGTGATAATTGATTGTTTCGAGGTTTTTATTGAGAAACCCTCAAATCTAGAGGCAGCTGCAAAAACTTGGTCTCATAAGCACCATCACACGATGAAATTTTTAATAGGCATTACTCCGCAAGGAGTTATAATGTTTATTTCAAATGCGTATGGGGGTCGCGCAAGTGATAAGTTTATCACTGAAACCTGTGGCTTTCTCAACAAATTAATGCCGGGCGACTTAGTCGTAGCTGATCGAGGTTTTGCCATAGAAGATTCAGTTAAAATCTATTGTGCAGAAGTACAGTGCCCTGCTTTTAAAAAAAAAAGAAAACAGTTGAATGCTCTAGAGGTAGAATCGACAAGGAAATTAGCAAGCGTACGAATTCACATCGAGAGAGTGATAGGGCTTTTGAAATTAAAATTTAAAATATTGCACGAAATTTTCCCTTTAGTAGCCCTGAAAAAGGGGGACGATGATTTTGCATTTATTGATAAAATAGTAGTGGTTTGTTCAGTATTATTAAATTTGTGTCCTGGAATTGTTCCACTTGACTAAATATTTCAAATAAAAAACTGTTAAAAGCAAATTATTTTTATTTAATTCCAACAAATAAATACTAATATAATAGCTATTATAATACCTTACATATTACTTAGCTCACAAAAAAGCATTACATTTCATAAAATCTGTATGTTAAACCTACAGAAAGAGTTATAAATGTTTATTTGCAAAACTTGCAAATCCACGGATTATTATCAGGTGTTGTTTTTAAACCTAGGCAACTCAAATGGTACCATTCCATTTTGCAGAACCCGGAGTCGCACCCTATCATTGGCGTTTTCTCATCGTCTTGCCGACACACACAATACAAAACTTTATTTGGATAGGCTTGTAGCAATTCTGCAGCACCATTTGTTTCGTCCTCTGATGTTGTTAGAACAACTTCATCATATAACTCTACAGGACATCTTGCATCTTCCCAGTCATTGTCCTGCTTTTCTACTTCTGCTTCGTCTGCTTTTGTTTCCGCTTTTGTAAAATACTTTCCCAGTACCTCAGGAAAAAGTACTTTAAAAAACAGATTTTTTGCTTTTTCGCTTTCACGTTCCCAAAATACGCTGTTGAATTGGATTTTGGTGAAAGTACAGTTTTCCTTACTCCACGCAAGTAAATAGCAATAGTCTACTTTCGTAAGAGCAAGTTGCATTTGCACCTGATAATAATAGGCATGGTCTTCTGAAACTGTCACTTCACCATCCTTAAACTTAAAAAAAAAATTCTTTTTCTCTTCCATCAATTCAATTACACCACTATGTCTTGCACAATATAGGCATTTCACCTCGAGAAGACCCATACCACAACAATCGCATTGTACAACTGCATCTGGAGATGCACCAAAATATGGGTAATTGGAATTTATGAACAAACCCATCTTGTCCGCTCCAAAATTTTCATGCGTCTCCTGCATTTTTTTAGTAAAATCAGCAACGGCTTGCACCTCATGTTCGCATCCATACTCTAGGGCCTTCACCTTTAATTTATATTTAGAGGGATAGCAGATGGACTTGATTACTGACATGGATGGCTTATCCACGGAGGTCCTGCAACAGCTTTTAAATTTAGAAGCTGTCACTCTTCCAGCTCGATACAAAAACCAAGCTCTTGATTTGGACTGCAGTCGTGTTTCCTTTTCAATATTTCTGCAGTCTAGGTTGGGTACCGACAGATCTGCGGACAAACCTGAAAATTGTTACATTAGGTAAATGTTATTCTCATTAAATTTAATTAAATTACAGACAAAAAATGTATTTAACTATAATTACCTATTTCTTGCAGTTCACGTAATGTTTTGTTCTCGTGCTCCTCCTTATAATGTACCATAATCGTAAATTTTTTCTTGTATTCAATTTCAGCATAAATCCGCTCAGAAAAGGGCTTCGTGACGGTATGCAGTACCGAACCTTGAGAAGTGTTTGCCAAATTTCGAAGTAAATCGAATTTCTCATCTTCAGTCATAGAGGGTACAACTGTTCTCTCCTTGTCTCTACATCGCAGAGGTTGATCGTGCCCAACTTTCTTCTTTTTTGCAGTTGCAAAGTCCAAGTCCACCCCACGACTTGGATCGGCAGGCTTATTTGTTGGGGGCATCCAATATGCCGTTTTACCCATGCAACTAACTTGCTCCAACTTCCTCACAGCTTCCTCTAGACAAAATAGCACTGCTGCCACATGTGTACAGCTTTCACCAAGCCCAGCAACTCAGTCGCAATGCGCAGACACAATTTCACCGTCCTTCTTCGCAATTATCCACGGCAATAGCAACTTCTCTCTTAGACGTTGAGAGTGCAACACCTACAACAAACAATATAGTTAAGTACATAATTATCATTATAATATATTAAATTCTTACGTTTCCTAATACAAGCACGCAACACCCAAAGGTTTTCACGCAAATCTTTACCCAGCCACAAGCTGCTTGATTATATGCCTCGAGACTTTTGTAGGCTTTCATTTGTTCACATGTATATGCACTTTTGGCGTACACTAAATAATTAAATAAATCCGGATAAAAAACTTTCGGGAAACTTTCAATCTCGGTCGAGCAATCTTCTAATGCGATTAAGTAAGGATCAACTTCAATTGTTGATATTTTCGACATGTATCTATCTCGGTGTGCTTCCTCGAGGGTTAAATAATAATTGCTCAGCTCCATTTTCTTCCCCTTTCAAAAAATTGCGTTTATTTAAAATAGAAGTTTGCCATGTATGCTGGAGAATACCTACCCACTAATAATCTCTTTCTTCAATAACAACACCTTAGTTCTTAAACAATAATGTCACTATATAATATTTCTAACACTACTAACCACTATTAACTACACTTAAAACTGTTAAAATAACTTTAAAAACGCTAAATCAACAAACAAAACAGTACCACGCGACGCAACTCCAAGCATAAAAATCTGGTGTGATACACTCACACAACTTCCTTTTACAGTGTTCTTATAATTAGTCAAAAATTTCATTTTTAATTTTTAGCCATTTGTCAAAAATTACAAATACTACAAAAACGGTACAAAATAGAGCGTTAGTTGAAGAGACAAATTTTCTCTAGAATTTTAAGGTGAATTCAAAAATGTAATAATATACCGGGTGTTTTATTTAAAATGGGAGTTAATAAAAAAAATAGCAAAAAAAAACAAAAGAAACCCACTTTAGAAGTATTCAACTGGAAAATCACCTATTTCACATCAATACACATTAAAAATGTAGTAAAAATGTAAAGTTTTAAAAAAATCGTTGGAGGTATTCAACTGGAAAATCACCTATCTTTCATCAATATAAATTAAAAATGTAATAAACATGTAAAGTTTGAAAAAAAATCGTTTTAAGAGTTGTTTTTGAAAAATTTTCTTCAAAAGCTTGCTGTCGCATCTAGATAGTACACAAAACTTATTTATGAAGTTTCAACGCCATACCTCTTTTCGTTTTTGAGATATTCTGTTCACAGACAGACAGACACACATACACAGACAGAATGACAGACCAATGAACAAAAATATGTATTTTGGGTTCAGGGGACTTTAAATCTGTGGAAAACTCAATTTAGAATTTTTGGGGTGAACCCAATACTTCCTTTCGTAAGAGGAAGTAAAAATCTTAAAATCTTGGACAATGTGCAGCTAAGAGTTTATCATTTTCGAGAGATAGTATTTTAAAGACGGAGTTCTGTTTTCCAAAATTTACGGCTGCATTATCTGCAGACAATGCTGATATTCTATTACTTGGAAGATTGTGCTTTTTCAAAGAGCTAAAAAATTTTGTCAGCTATTGCTTTTGCTGACGAAATGAAGTCGTAATACATGAAATAAAGGGGGGAAATAAATTTACCCTCTATCGGGAAATGTTATGTCCCGGGCGATACCAACTCGGGACCGGAACATTGGTCATCAAACACGGGACTGTCCCGGGTAAATCGGGACGGGTGGTCGCCCTAATGTTGATTCACACACCACTTATAAGAACAAGACACCAAGCCAAATAAACAATATACCAAGACAAAATCACAAAAGCGACTGAACACCAAGAACTTTAAGCAATAATGTTGCTGATATCAGGTTGTTTTACAATTAGACACTTAAATACGTATACAAATTATCCATCATAACAATAAAACATAATATTTCCTTTATATTTCGGATATTCCAAAAGCAGATAAGTACTTAATTGTCCCTATTTTCAGAAAATTGTAGGTTTGTCTAAATATAGTGCTTTTAGAGATCAGCAAATTCCAGGAATTTAGTTTTTAGAAACTGTCCCAGTGACATTTCCACTAACTGGATTTATAGCATTGTAACAATAATTAGCATTTAATCCTAGAGAAATAATAAACCGTTGGTATAGAATGAAAACAGTATGGGTAAAAGTGAGGACAGTCATGGTTGCTCAAAGAGCCGCACTTCCCGGCCGATCAGATGGCGCCACTTGTAGAGTTTGCCTTGCAGTGATCTATATTATTTACCGGACATCGCTCTCCTGTCAGTCATTATTCTTACCCCTAGAGAAATAAGACTTGGTTTATTATTTCTCCAGGTTCTTAACCAATTTAAAATGGTTAAAATTAACTGCTACGTGCCAAACTGCATCCCTGAGAGGAACCACGGTCGACATCGATTTATACATCCTGAAAAAAACCCTGAATTATACTCCAAGTGGTTGCATGCAATTGGTAACAGAAAGCTTTTTACCCTCAATAAAAACTATGTTTACGATAACTTTCGGGTATGCGACAAACATTTTGTCAAAGAAGATTTTGGCCCAAATAATGTTGTAAAAAGAACAGCGTTACCAAAACTATTTTTGCCAGTTAGGTAGGTGTTTACATAACGCATGTAGGTAGTTTTTTTGGGGTAGTTGCAGAGCAACAAAGTTCATCCCTGATAGAAGTGGCACAACATCTTACTGCAGATTTTTCAACCAGTATGCCAGGTGAGTTAAGGTTATTTTTTTAAGTAGCTGAATGTGGCATGCTATTTTTTCCTAGCAGTTATGCCCCAGATCGAACGAGAATATTCACATAGCATCCCGCAGGGTGAAATTCTTGAGCCCCAGCTAGGGGCAAGGCCTACGGCAGTACTTCGATTAGAGCATCCTGGGGAAACTATGGAGTTTGCTTGTATTACACCAGGTGCAGTATTGAACACTGAGGCAGAGAGTATAACACCTCGTCCTCAAACACCAATATTACAAACAGGTAAATTTGCAACAGTTTGAGACAAAATACAGCTTACCTCAAAATGTTGGGAAACTCTTGACCTTAGTTTACCTACGATAAAATATGCTGCTTTAAGGCAGCTTATCTAGTACGAGGATGTGCTGAAAAGTTCCAGGCTTTAAATAGAAAGAAACGTGCTAGCGAAATATGAAACATTTTATTCAACGTACCCCCCCTCAAGCTAACACATTTAGCACAACGCTTCTCCAGTTTTCTTAACCCCTCCAAATAGAAGTGGGACGGTTGTCCCTCCAAAAACGCCTCCGTAGCTGCGATGACTTCCTCATTGGAGCCAAACTTGTTATGCCTAAATTTATATATTTATACCTATTATTTGTGCACCAAATTATGTAATTATTTTTGTAGTTGTTAAGTGTCCTATAAATGGAGATTTTTTTGTTGGACAATAAATCAACTATTATATTATGTCGTTTTTTTTCTTTTGTTGACTGTTAGCCCAAGAATAGCGTCGAGTAATTATACCTTGGTCACAAATTGTTAATATCAGTACCCAAGGAAGTGAAAACCAAAGCTGCCATGTGAAAACGATCTTGATAAACCAGCATGGACCAATACGATGATTTATGGATTTCTATGATTATCACTGATTGTCTCATGCTAGGTTATCAAATATCAAATTTCAATAAACAGTATAGTAAAATATTACCAGAAATGTATTTTCAATTTCCCGCCAAAATGAACTTCCCGGCCACTAGAGGCGCTGACATTCAGTTCTCTTTCTGTCTTAGGGACATTTCATTCTATACCAACGGTTTATTATTTCTCTAGGCATTTAATACTGAACAGAAAAAATCTGGTGTGATACACTCACACAACTTCCTTTTACAGTGATCATATAATTAGTCAAAAATTTAATTTTTAATTTTTAAGCATTTGTCAAAAATTTTCAAAAATTACGAATTCTACAAAAACGGTACAAAATAGAGCGTTAGTTGAAGAGACAAATTTTCTCTAAAATCTTAAGCAGAATTCAAAAATGTAATAATATACCGGGTGTTCCATTTAAAATAGGAGTTAATAAAAAAAATTAAAAAAAAACAAAAGAAACCCACTTTAGAAGTTTTCAACTGGAAAATCACCTATTTCACGTCAATGCACATTAAAAATGTAATAAAAATGTAAAGTTTGAAAAAAATCGTTAAAGCCGTTTTTGAAAAAATCGGAAAAAACTGAAAAATCACAAGAGTAAACACCTACTTCCGGTTATGCGATTTTCTTCAAAAGCTTGCTGTCTCATCTACATAGTACACAAAACTTATATATGAAGTTTCAACGCCATACCTCTTTTCGTTTTTGAGATATGTTCACAGACAGACAGACACACAGACAGACAGACACACAGACAGACAGACACACAGACCAATGAAAAAAAATATGTTTTTTGGGATCAGGGGACCCTAAAACGTGAAGATCTGTTGAAAACTCAATTTCGAATTTTTGGGGTGAATCCAATACTTCCTTTATCGTAAAAGGAAGTAAAAAGAAGACACTATTCAATTCAGCAGTATCGGTGTAGTCAATATGTAGGAAGAAAGTGGCCTGGAGGCTATCCAAATATTTCCAATCTGTAACGTGCTTTTAAAACTTTCTTTAGTGCAACAAAAGTTATTAGATTCGTCGTATATTTTAAATGCGGCATATGCCGCGGGTTTCAGCTAGTTTTAAATGATGCATGAGCATACCAGTGCTCAAACCATTTCTGAGTACACTGTCAAAATTAAAACATTGTAAATTCATCCTTTTAATTCAACTTACTTATTACAGACCATTGATGACGATCTGTTTGAGGTGAGTTTTAACAGCAAGAGACAACATCTTACTGTAAAACCTTTAATAGTTATTAAGGTACCAAGAGCATTATGGGTAAAATAAGAGCCCAAGATTGTTAGTGTACTAACCGAGGGCCTTTGGCCCGAGGTGTGTACAGCAATCGCGGGCTCTTAGCTCATAATGCCCGTGGTGCCTTCAATGTTTTATGTCCTACCAATTTTCTTACCTAATTCATATTCAATTCATATAATTACTATGATATAGTAGTTAAGATTGATCTAGTTAGCTGATCTAAGTTAGATTTGTGACATTAGCTGAGCTGTCATTAATTTTCATTGTGACAGTGGTGCATAATTTTTGAAATAAAAGTTGTATCCATGGAAACAAATACCTACTGTTAATTTTTCATAATAACCCTAGTGTTATTATGAAGAAAATAATTGCCCTGGAGCGTTATTTTGTATCTAAGATACCTTAAAATACTCATTAATTTCAATTAATGTACTGGTAGGACATAAAGTGAATTTTGATCATTAATAATATAAGCACACACTAATGTGTCAAGGTTTATTTTGTAGGATGTGGGTGTCATCGAGGTGCGGAACACTGCTGAAGTGGAAGCAACCGAATCGGAAGCTAATGCGACAGCAGCCTCTCTGTTGGTAGGTTATCAAAAATAATTTGTAAATATTAAGTATGTACCTAATCTTATTATTTCGTTTTATAGGACCAATCCGGCAACACTGGTGATATAACGGTGAGTTTATCACGTTACTAAACGGTAATGTTATTGCACATTTATATTTGTCAATAAATTGCCTGAACATGTTCTACCCACGAGATTTAAAAGACTGTTAGTATTATTGCATTTTTTTTCAATTGATAATGTTTGATTTTCCACAATCCTTCCAAATTAATTTTCGAAAACTTTACTAAAACTTCTTTCAAAGGTACTATAAAACTGCCACCTCATACAGATAATTAATTTCATGGCATCTACAAAGTATTTAGAAACATTTCTTAATTGTAAGTATTTACCTACTTTGGTTCTTAATATTAAAAATAATATGTTTTATCTACTCCAGTGGGATAAGTAACTCATTGCGTCACTCATTTGACATTTGCCTACTAAAATATTTTTGAAAATGACAGATCTGACATTTCTCTTAATGCACTTTTCTCAATTTTAGGCAGTCGTAGATAAAATTTTGTACAATACATGTGTGATAATGCATCATTAATATACTTGTGTGCTTACATAACTCGTGCTGCGCACTCGTTTGTAACTTACACACACGTATATTAATGATGCTGTTATCCCACTTGTATAGTAAATAACTATTATTAAATAGCACTATTTTAAATAAATCAAGCACTTTAATTAATTCCTAATTTTATTGAAATTTGTCATCTCAATCTTATCTCCTGTAGAGAACTATCACACTATAACAACTAATTTTCCATGTTTTTCAAAATTTGCAGAGCAATTCTACTGTAGTGGAAGAAATAGTGAAAGAAGAATTAGTGGTAGTAAGTATTAAAAAATTAGTATTTAATTACCTAATAATTATTTTATTACAGGAGGCACTGGAGTGAGTGCCAGTAGCAGTAAAAATGTAATGATTATTCATTATAAAAATAAATATATACACTGTGGTTTTTTTATCTCGTTACAGCACATATTACGTGCATCGTTTTTTCATGTGTTTAAAATGTTGGTAACGTTTGAAATAAACTAATTTCATAGATGCCGCTGCGGCAACTATGAAATTCATTTATTTCAAATGTTATCAAAATTTTAAACACTCATGAAAAAACGATGCACGTAATATGTGCTGTAACGAGATAAAAAAACCACAGTGTAGATATTTATTTTTATAATGAACAATCATTACAGCAGCGACCACTTTCTTTGGGACATGTGGAATAGGCCTCCTGGGGATACCACATAAAAAAAAACGCGCCGTCAACTCTACCTCATGGTGGTGTGGAAAAGAGTGCACAATACGTGCTTCATAAGCTTCTTTTAATAAATATTTAAGTAACAAGGAATGTAAGGATCTCTTAACATTTGAGGTAGGCAACTACAAGCCAAGGCGAAGCCGCGGCTTGTTGCCTACCAAAAATGTTAATAGGCGATACATTCTGAGTTATCTTATTATATTTTTCCCGCTCCTTATCAAAATTTTCCTAGATTTTTGAAAAAATCGTTTAGTTTGTCACCTAACACCAGGATTAATATTCGTGAGTTGTGTTACTTGTGAGTGTCACATGTCACATAAACACTTGCAATTATAAACAAAATGTCTAAGTCTGTGTCTTGCCTTGCTAATTTTATTATCCTAGGAAATTAATAATAATATTAAGTTCCGTTGTCAAGGGAAAGCAGCAAACAAATATAATCACTGACTTACACGTTTTGTTACTAAGACTGTATCACTGACTTACATGAGCAGCAGCGGGAAAAATGTTTTAAGTGTCTGTATTTTAATATAGAAATAATGTTTTTGTAACCATTATACATTTTCTGAATAAATTTACTAAATGTGTTTGAATTTAAATTGTTTTTAAATAAATTTTGACCATAAAATGTTATTTCATGTTATCAAATCTATTTTTTATCAATAGTTAAGTCATATTTATTTGCCATGTCAGTGAATTTAATTACTGTAGATTCTTTTGATGGATGACGGATGACATGACATACGATAGTCGAAATGCATTATTTGATCATTTAAAAATAGACCTGCGTTTTTCACGTACCGCAGCGGTCGTGCTTTTAATTACTTATTTTACAGTACTGCAATTAAAATGATAAATAAATCGATTAAAACATTTATTTGCTTTTATTTTATATAGCAATACCAATATAATACAAAATACGATTACTTTCACTTATACTACATAAAGGGCAATGCCATTTAGTATTAGGTGCAGATGTTAAACCAACAAAAATCAGATGAAACCATTCCACGGACCAGTGCAAATTACAGCAAGCAATCATAGGCGTTCCATTATCAGGACCCTTACACAAACAATATACACTGTTATCTTTAGTTTGCGTGACTACGAGAGCAGTGGTTCTTGTTTCCGTATTAGGCGTACTACTTTTATTATAAAACATTAAATTTGTACCATTAACATTTAACGACTCTTTGAATACATTCCAATTGGTATTAGCTGCAGCATCCTTAACTGCTTTATTTGTGAAATAGATGAAACCCGCGGCATATGCTGCATTTAAAATTTAGCACAAATTTAATAACTTTGGTTCCACTAAAGAAAGTTTTAAAAGCACGGTAGAGATTGGCAGTAAGAAAAAGTTCAAAAAAATATATTTTCAAATGGAAAGTCTCTAGAAAGGAAACGCTCGCCTCTGGAAGACGTCCTAATTAATACGACGTTGTTGGTACGCAGTCAAAAAAAAATCCGGAAAGAATTAATGCTCTTATGAGATTGTACAGCGTGTCCAACAAATGGCGGATTAACTCTACGGTGCGTTACTGAGGGATGCCTAATGAACCCAACCCTGGAGAAATATGAAAAAAAATCCCGGGGCCGTATTTTTCGAAATATTTCGAAATTAATAAAAATAAATCTGGCAACATTGATACTGCAACAATTTCTGAATCAAAAATGTATCCATAGTAAGTTGTTAATATGTTGGTGACACTGTAAGTCTATGTCAAATTCGAGGTTAGTAGGTTAGGTTTTGTGTCAGTATGTGTCAAAACTGACACAAAACCTAACCTACTAACCTCGAATTTGACATAGACTTACAGTGCCACCAAGATATTATTCATATAGGCCATTCAGTAAACACCACGGCCTCCTGGATTAGTACGTGACTGACGTCTCTACGCGGCCCGCTGCATTTTTAGTTCAAGGCGTTTTTTCTGGTTTGTAGAGGCGCTACAGTACGTTGCGCTTGTGCCTTTGGTTGCATACGTCCACGGCCTCCTGGATTAATATTAATCTAGAAAGTCTGGCTTACGTTACAGATAATTTATCAAAAACCCAACAGATAGCGCCAAAGTACGTTGGCCTCAGAATCACAAAAATTATGCAAATGTGGCGGGCCGCGTAGAAACGTCAATCTCGCACTAATCCAGGAGGCCGTGGTAAACACAAAAACATATAAATTTTTCTGAAGTTGGCATATACATAAAATTTGTCTGCTAGGGATTCTGTATTTTGTTTTGCAAAGGTTTCCATACCTGCATAAAGGTGACTTTGAATTTAAAAATGACAATTAATAGATATCATTAATTCAGTGTCAAAGTACATACTATTCTGGAAATTCTTGCCTGAACTTTTATAAAATGTAATAAAAATACTTATTAATAAATGCTACATCAATAGTATCCAACGGTTCGGTGACACTTAATCACGCGACACATAATCATAGGACATTTAAGCACGGACAGTTAAACACGGCGACAGTTAAATACGCCGACAGTTAATCACACCGACATTTAAACCCATAGACATTTAAACACGCCGACAGTTAATCACACCGACATTTAAACACATGGACAAATAAACACATTGCGTTTGAAGTGAATTCGGAATAGTAATAGCGTGTTAAGTAATGCACAGAAACATAACTTAATGTTAACCAAGACTGCAGTAAAACTAAAATATAAAAAAATATGGAGCTTTATTGATTATTATACATAATATTATTTATACATGCATACATATATATTAAAATTCATGGGGAAGGGTTCGCAAATATTCGATTTTATTAAATTTCACCCACAAGGGGATGAAACGGGTATTCCGCTATCATCTAATCTATATATATATACTTGAAATTTGGGTGGAAGGTTCGATTTGTTGAGTAAGGTAGTGCTAAGAAGGGATTTTTTTAAATTAACACGCTATTACTATTCCGAATTCACTTCAAACGCAATGTGTTTATTTGTCCATGTGTTTAAATGTCGGTGTGATTAACTGTCGGCGTGTTTAAATGTCTATGTGTTTAAATGTCGGTGTGATTAACTGTCGGCGTGTTTAAATGTCGGCGTGTTTAACTGTCCGTGCTTAAATGTCCTATGATTATGTGTCGCGTGATTAAGTGTCGGGTCACGGTATCCAACACAGTATTTGTTTAACATCCTTAAAAGTTGTTGTGACAGATGCTAATTAAATGTCACACTCTTAACCTATTTGTTTTAGTAACTTTTTGTAAGTACATTCCTACACAAAAGATGCATTTTGGAAGTACACTCATGAAATTTTAGAAATCAAAGGCCACTTTGTGTTTTTATGTTTAGTGAACAGACTATACAACAAATATTTCAATGCCAAGCTTGATTTCGAATATTTATTGTACAAAGCCTGTTTGCCATATTTAGTTATTGACAAACTCAACACGAAATCAGTTTTCTAAAATACTTAAATATTGAAAACAATTTAGTTAAAATCTCAAGAGTATTAAAAAAACAGTTATTTTAATAAGTCCCAGATATATTTGACACTATAATTATACACTTTTATTGCGATATATTGGTAAATGTTATAATCTTTACAACTCAATTTATACTTCCTATAATGTTATATTTGCCTAAACAGATATCAAAAAATTCAAATATTGTTACACTACTTTATTTTCAATATAAGATTGATAGTAAATCCAGTGATTGAGTCACCGCCCTGGGCTGAAGTGGTTTAGAATTTTGTCTTGCCATCTTGCTTTCGGTCGTACTCGTGGTCTCTATTGAATAAAGATAGTAATTAATAACAAGTACAACAAATTGCTACAAATTTTAACATAAGTTATTACTTCTAAAGAAAAAATGGTCATTGTATTTACAGTAGTTTCTGATGATATTGTTTGTATTGGTAGAATAACAATTCAAAGGCTGCTAAATATTGCAGCATAATAATTCTGATTTACAGTAATGCTTAGTTACGAAAATACCTATTTCTTGTTGTTCTGATACCGGTCAGGAAAAAACTGTATATACACAGCAGGAGAGAACGCCATTTTTTCTGCTGTGTATTTGTAGTCCTCGGGCTTCACCCTTTGGTTTCAAACTCAGACTTTAGGAAAACTTGTGCCCTTCTCTTCCTTGTTGGAACGTACTATCCATTAATGTTGCCATTGGTGACGGTAAAAAAGTAAAATTTTTAATACGTTTTATAACTAATCAAAATCTGATGGATTATACCTAAGAATTCCACATTCTTAGGTATAATCCACAATACCACATCTCGCCTGAAAATTACATCACATCTTCATAAAATATATCAAATTAAAACAATTAGAATACACTATTTAAGATTTTTCTAATTTGTATTGGAGACAGTTTTTAAATAAGTTTTGTACAGTTACAGAAGACGGTTCTATAGGGTGATGGTTGGCATCTTTGGCTACAGAACTAAAATCATGAGTTCAGATCGATGTTTCTATAATAAAGAAATGAACACTCTCTGAAATGGAAGATTCTAAATATTTAGTTTTGTGTTGAAATTCAATCCAGTCTATACTTACAGCATCTACTCTTTCTCGACAGCTTATACCTTTTATATTTATAAGTATGTATATAATCGAGTAGAATCATCAGCATGACTGATGCTTTGCAAATTAATGAAAAGCGGTCATTATTGTTCGATATTACTGTAAATCGTGTATACACGGACTTATCTAAAAATAAAATCGAAATTGTTTTAGAGGATGCATATTTAAACTCAATCCAATCTATTACATTGTGAAAAGATGGAAGAGTAATGTAAAAAAATCAAAATTGTTTTAGAAGATGCATATTTAAACTCAATCCAATCTATTACATTGTGAAAAGATGGAAGAGTAATGTAAAAAAATCAAAATTGTTTTAGAGGATGCATATTTAAACTCAATCCAATCTATTACATTGTGAAAAGATGGAAGAGTAATGTAAAAAAATCGAAATTGTTTTAGAGGATGCATATTTAAACTCAATCAAATCTATTACATTGTGAAAAGAGTAATGTAAAAAATCAAAATTGTTTTAGAGGATGCATATTTAAACTCAATCAAATCTATTACATTGTGAAAAGATGGAAGAGGAATGTAAAAAAATCGAAATTGTTTTAGAGGATGCATATTTAAACTCAATCCAATCTATTACATTATAAAAAGATGGAAGAGTTATGTAAAAAAATCAAAATTGTTTTAAAGGATGCATATTTAAACTCAATCCAATCTATTACATTGTGAAAAGATGGAAGAGTAATGTAAAAAAATCAAAATTGTTTTATAGGATGCATATTTAAACTCAATCCAATCTATTACATTGTGAAAAGATGGAAGAGTAATGTAAAAAAATCAAAATTGTTTTAAAAGATGCATATTTAAACTCAATCCAATCTATTACATTGTGAAAAGATGCAAGAGTAATGTAAAAACATCAAAATTGTTTTAGAGAATGCATATTTAAACTCAATCCAATCTATTACATTGTGAAAAGATGGAAAAGTAATGTAAAAAAATCAAAATTGTTTTAGAGGATGCATATTTAAACTCAATCCAATCTATTACATTATAAAAAGATGGAAGAGTTATGTAAAAAAATCGAAATTGTTTTAGAGGCATATTTAAACTCAATCCAATATTAGATTATAAAAAGATGGAAGAGTTATGTAAAAAAATCAAAATTGTTTTAGAGGATGCATATTTAAACTCAATCCAATCTATTACATTGTGAAAAGATGGAAGAGTAATGTAAAAAAAACAAATTTGTTTTAGAGGATGCATATTTAAACTCAATCCAATCTATTAAATTGTGAAAAGATGGAAGAGTAATGTAAAAAAATCGAAATTGTTTTAGAGGATGCATATTTAAACTCAATCCAATCTATTACATCGTGAATAGATGGAATGTTATGTGAAAAAACCAAAGTTGTTTTGAGAATGCTTGGCCAGTTCTGTTTGAACTCAGGATTCTAGTTCTGTAAGTAGCCAGAGATGCTAATCATCACGACATAGAGTCTTCCTTTATAACTATACAAATCTTATATAAAAACTGTCTTCAATACAAATTATAAAAATATGAAATAGTGTATTTCAGTCTTCTTCTACCACTTAATATAGGACAGTGGCCTGTTTTAACCACAAAGTGGTTCTATGAGCCCTCTTTGCCCTTAGGCCGGGTAGGTGGCTAGCCTTGCCCGTCGAAAGTGAAGAAGAGTTCCCTTATTAGGGGTTAACGACTACCACAGATGTTAGCATGGTAGCCAGAGAGCGTACGATTTTTAAAATCTGTCTATAGTTTGCGCCGGTAATAGAACCCGGGCCGCCCACCTGAAGGCGAGCATTTGCTCGCTGAGCCATCCGCTCATGATTAATTTCTTCTTCCTCTTATTATAGGCCAATGGCCTATTTTAACCACAAAGTGGTTCTATGAGCCCTCTTTGCCCTTAGGCCGGGTAGGTGGCTAGCCTTGCCCGTCGAAAATGAGGAAGAGTTCCCTTGTTTTAGGGGTTAACGACTACCACAGGTGTTAGCGTGGTAGCCGGGGAGCGTACGATTTTTAAAATCCGTCTATAGTATCTGCCGGGATCGAACCCAGGCCGGCCCCCTAAGAGGCGAGCATTTGCTCGCTGGGCCATCCGCTCATAATTAATTTCTTCTTCCTCTTATTATAGGCCAGTGGCCTGTTTTAACCACATAGTGGTTCTATAAGCCCTCTTTGCCCTTAGGCCGGGTAGGTGGCTAGCCTTGCCCGTCGAAAATGAGGAAGAGTTCCCTTGTTTTAGGGGTTAACGACTACCACAGGTGTTAGCGTGGTAGCCGTTCAGTCGTTCTAATTAATATATTTTATGACAATATGATGTAATTTTGAGGCAAAATGGTGCTCCCACCTGAAATTTTTAGGTGAAAGCACTATGATTTTGACCAGTTATGAAAAGTATCAAAAAGTCACTTTTTTAATGTCACCAAAGGCAATGTGAAAAAATAATACATTATAAGGAAGAGAAGAGCATAATTTTTCCCAAAATTAAGTTTGCAGCTCAAGGGCGAAGCCGAGCACTACAAATACACAGAGGAAAAAATGGTGTTCTGCCCTGCCGTGTGAATACAATTTTTTCAAGGGCCAGGATCAGAACCGTAAAAAACATATTTTTGTAACTAAAACATTACTGTAAATCAAAATTATGCTGTAATATTTAGCAGTCTTTGAACTGTGTCATTTTACGAATACCATGACAACAGACATTTTAATTTTGTTTCATATTGTCCTTTGATAGTCCAGTTACATTAGGATACGGCTGCCAAAAAATCCAAGTAAGCTGAATTTTTTCATACACCCTTATTTTGACATTACAAATAATGTCTCAGAAGTCCCCATCGATATCGCGCTTACGTTTTGAGTTATTCAAGGTCAAAGTTCACAAAAATAAGTTTTTCGCAAATATCTCGTTTTCTATGGGTCGTATGACTTTTCTAGTTATTACAAAAAATGAAGGCTAGGAAATTCTCTACAAAAAAAATTATACAGGTTTTTTGAGTACAACTGACCATTCAGTAAATAACACACTGTTAAGTTTTGCAGACGGGTTTTACTTCTTTTTACGATAACGGAAGTATTGGATTCACCCCAAAAATTCTAAATTGAGTTTTCAACAGATCCTCACGTTTTAGAGTCCCCTGAACCCAAAAAACGTGTTTTTGTTCATTGGTCTGTCTGGCTGTGTGTGTGTGTCTGTCTGTGAACAGAATATCTCAAAAACAAAAAGAGGTATGGTATTGAAACTTCATATATAAGTTTTGTGTACTATCTAAATGTGACAGCAAGTTTTTGAAGAAAATCGTATAACCGGAAGTATGATGTTTACTCTTGTGTTTCAAAAACGGCTCGAACGATTTTTTTAAAACTTTACATTTTTATTACATTTTTAATGTGTATTGATTGAGATGAGTGATTTTCAAGTAGAATTTTAGAGGTATTCAACTGAAAAATCACTAATCTCACATCAATACACATTAAAAATGTAATAAAAATATAGTTTGAAAAAAATAGAACCGTTTTTGAAACAAGAGTAAACATCATACTTCCAGTTATGCGATTTTCTTCAAAAAGCTTACTGTCCCATTTAGATAGTAGGTACACAAAACTTATATATGAAGTTTCAACGCCGTACCTCTTTCCGTTTTTGAGTTATTCTGTTCACAGGCAGACAGACCGATGGATGGACGGACACACAGACCAATGAGCAAAAACACGTTTTTTGGGTTCAGGGGACTCTAAAACGTGAGGATCTGTTGAAAACTCAATTTAGAATTTTTGGGGTGAATCCAATACTTCCTTTATTGTAAAAGGAAGTAAAACCCGTCTGCAAAACTTAACACTGTGTTATTTACTGAACGGTTAATTGCACTCAAAAAACCTGTATAATCTTTTTTGTAGAGAATTTCCTAGCCTCGCTAGCGAGATATTTGCAAAAAACTTATTTCTGCGACTTTTGACTCAAAACGCAAGCGCGATATCGATGGGGACTTTTGAGACATTGTTTGTAATGTCAAAATAAAGGTGTATGCAAAATTTCAGCTCACTTGGATTTTTTCGCCAAATGCTGCGGTTTTCCGTCTAATGTAACTGGACTATGAGAGAAAATGTGTTCTTTCTCTGACAATTTTTGTAACCTAAAATATGATTCTCCTCACGGTTGGGAATGAGAGTGTTACACGAGTAATGTCATCAGAAAATATTATAAATACTACGACTACAGCAATAGTAACATAAAATGAATAACTTCCCTTGGTGATTCCATGTTACTCAGGCTTTTGCAACATTTGTTCACCCTGGACCCAAGTGCTTTTGGATTTTCTCTTGCCAACTTGTTTTTGGTCGTCCTCTTCCTCTCTTGTGCAGATTTGAGTTTGGTTGATATGCATATCCTCGCACTACTAAAACAATAATAATTAAATAATTTTGCATATATGCTGGGAAAATGGCGTATCAACTCTCCTTTGTCTGTTTAAAATTATTTCTGGTCCTATACATTCCTTGAAAAATGTAATTAATTTTGGTAACATAGTCCCCTCCCGTATCTCTTTATTTCATTTAATCTCTTCCACAAATAAGTTGTTAGCGCCGGAATTTGTGACCGCCAACTGTTCTTGTATCTTAACACAAAAGCAATTAAAACTTGTAAAGAAACTGTGACAGTAAGTACCTGAAAAAACTAATTGTGATTCTGCATCAAATGTATTTTTCCCTCTTTATTGTTATTAGTAAATTGGGAGTACGTGTTTCTGTGAAAGAAAACATTAGAAGGTTTCATCTTCATCATTGAACGAGTAACATACGTGTCAGCAAAGGTATTTTCTCAATGATGCTGTTAAAAAGAATTTCCACGTCCTTTCTTGTAAATCGTGTCTGTGTACCCCTTCTCGAAACAGTTGCTCCATTGTTCTTTCTCCTTCTACGTCCTGGATTACATTTATCCCTTTTCGGAGTTACCATCTTGTTTTAAAGAATTTCTTTGTAAACAATATTCTTTGTATGCCGTTCACCACCTTTTATTGCTACTTTCAATCCGTTCATAGTTTTTACTCGAGAAAAAGCAACATATAATTGCCCATGTGAAAATACAGGAGTATTTAGATACAAACCAACTTTAGTGAACGTTTGCCCCTGACTTTTATTTATTGTCATTGCAAAAGAAAGTCTAATAGGAAATTGTTTACGCTTCAATACAAATGGCAAATTGGTATCAGATGGGCATAAAGTGATACGTGGAATCAGTACATACTTTCCTTTGTTTGCCCCACATGCAACTGAGCATCCAAGAATATACCTGCCCATATGTTGTACAATTAACCTAGTCCCATTGCATAATCCCTTCTTTATATCTAAATTTCTCAACAGCATAACAATTGCACCAATTTTTAACCGCAGTTCGTGAGGGGGCATACCCGATGGTGTCAATGAGTGTAAAAACTCTGTAGGAAACTGGATCACTTCTGATTCTTCACACTCAGCTTCATCAATGCTCATGTAAATTTGTTCTTCTCCCGTAAGTAATTTGAGTACTTTGTTGTTAATGTCGAGCGAGTCAATGTTTTTCGGCGTCAAAATCACTTTGTCACAAAGACTATCTGCATTGTCTGGAAGAATCTCTTTACCATATACGTCCTCAATTAAATTGCCAGTACTAATACACTGCTGCGGTATTGGAATTTTTTCATCTTTATCAGTTTGTATTTTACCATCACCTATAATAATAAATTTGTAAACGTAAACAGATTTACTTTTGGCGCCTAACATAAAATACATAATTGTTTTTAATTTAAAAATAATTTCAAATTTAAAAAAGCCTAGGTATTTATTTTCCTTTGTTTAATAATTATTCATGCCACCTGTAGTAAAATAACAACTTACCTATATCTAAAAGTAATGTTGACCACATGTCTTCTCCTGCTGCCCTCATATTTGTTATTAGCTTTATGACTTTAAAATGTGCCCATAATGACGATTTCTTTAAACATGCATCAATACAATCTGACCTTGTTCCACGATAGACAACAGGAAGTACTTGGCGAAAGTCGCCACCCAAAATCATCAATTTTCCTCCAAAAACTTCATTATTACCCATAATGTCCTTGAGCAAAATGTTTACAGCTTCTAACGCATATTTTAGTGCCATCGGAGCTTCATCCCAAATAATAACTGTACTACTTTGTAATATGCTTGCTGCGGGAGTGTTCATTTTCATTGTAGAAAGAAATGACGTTTTGTTAATTGGTACAGGAAGTTTAAATCGATTGTGAACTGTACGTCCATCAAGCAGTAATGTAGCGGCAATACCAGACCAGGCTACATTTAAAACAGCTACACCTCTACCTTTACATATGTGATTTATAGTTGTATATAAATACGTTTTGCCTGATCCCCCTGGTCCATCGATAAAAATACATTTTGCTGATCGTGATGATTGTTCTAAGAGATGGACTATTTCATCACAGGCAGCTTTTTGACTGGGATTCAGGGTTCTGTACATACTTTCCCCTTCAGCTTGGTGGTTTTGAGAATTGTCAACGACGGCAATGTGTGGCTGAATTTGTGGAAGTGGTATAAAATCCGAAAGTTTTCGACCACAAACTTTCATTGAATCATCGATGGCATAGTAAGCGGTAGCCTCTGATTCTTCTATAGACAAACTTCTGCGGAAATCTTCAGATAATGCAGCTTTAAATTCTTGCCACAATTGTAAAGCATTTGATACGTTGCAAAATAAAAGTAATGTTGCAAATACATTCCTCAGTTGTGATGGAAGCTGAAAATTTACAACTTCAGCTAAACATCGTGCATATTCTCGATCATCAAGTAATAAACCGGCTTCTTTGGCAGCTTCAAGGAATGTATCGTGAACTTGGCCATTAATGGTTTTCAAATCATCAAATGATGTAGCTCCTTTTACGTGTAGTAACAATAATCGCATATGGTATCTTTCAACATCCTGGGGCCCAACAGTATACATTCTACCGATTTCCTTAGCAAATCGTTTGCGTCTATTCCAGGTGGTGGTAGCTTTATTGAAAACAAAATGTTCTGGAATTTCCCGGTAATACAAAGTACGCGAATCAATCATATTATCTTCAGGTTGGTAACCATTTTGGAATATTTCTTCACATAATTTATTTAACTTAAACCATGCTGTCAGAGTGGAATTTTTTGAATGCGCTCGATCTACTGCATCTTGAACATTACCCTCAACAAAGCATATATTTTGATGATTAGGAAGGTGTACAGCAAGACGATAAATGGTGTGCGAGCGATTTTGCATATCGAATCCAAAAATTCTCCACGATGCCTCTGGAGCGCTTACATAGCGTGCGTCTAAATGTGCAGTTATTTCATCATAATGAATTTCACTGCTTGTTCCCCCACCTTCTTCGCTTGTTTGCTTTAATTTTAAAGCAGCACGATCATGCCCCTTATAAACATATTTATACAGATATTTTACACTTTTTACACTGGAGCAGACTTCAACGTTTATGTTGTTAAGTCATTTTGCTATTTCAGATGCTTAATTGCATTTCACGCCGTTAGTTAGGTCATTTTGGTATTTTGAATAGCCGCCTAAGCTTAGAGCAGCGCGCCCGTATGCTAAGCCCTTTTAGCTCTTTATTTGGCTCCATCGCCTAATTCCAGAATCACGATTTCGCACATAGTTAGCCTAAAAAGCAGTATTTGTCGTCGGTTGGAGCTCTCGTTTGATGGCGTTTTTTCTGAATTCTGAATAGCACGCTGTGGCGGCGTGATACCAGCGTGGCCCGCATTGGTTTGTTTCATTTAGCACGCGGTGGCGGCGTGATACCAGCGTGGCCCGCATTGGTTGGTTTCATTTCATCGCCTTGCGATTCGCTGTGGTTTAGTCACGTGGGGGACACGGCCAAGGTGACCTTTTGCCAACGCTTCCCTCGGGCATTCAGCCGAGAGCCGTCGTTAAAACAAGAGGTCGGATAGTGTATGTGAGTTCGTGCGGCGCTCCCGCCATTATGGCGGGGGCGTCAGTCGTTTTCCCGTCGGGTGCTGCTTCAGCCGTTATGTTGCGGGCGTTTTCGCCTTGGAGTGGGTCTTCCAGAGCCCGTTACAGAGAGCGCTTGTGTGTGGTGGTGGTGATTCGAAATTTGTCGAGTGATCTTCGGCGTAACGTGGGTGTTTTGGAGCCCAGTTCCTGCTACTATTAGTGAGGGGTCGTGCCCCCTTCATCTCGACCTACGAGGATTTGGTTCAGCAGAACGAGTGAGGCCCCCATCATTTTTCGTCGTCCCGTTGCACGCGTCTTGACGCGTCTCCCGTCGCCATTGAGGCGGTTATGCATTCACCCCCTTTCGCCGTTGTAACACCGAAGGTACCTACCACCTACGATTGCAGCTCGTCGCAACTCAGCTGTACCAGGCTCCCTCGCCGCCCACGCATTAAGGTATGTGCCTTTAACCTGATTACCGCTGTGAACGCGAGTGTTACTCATTACTACTCATTACTACGCTAGTGTATTCATTCAGACTGCAGACAGTTCAGGCCGTGAAGGCTAATGTAAATCGTCGCTGCCCTTGCATAAGGCAATGTGTATCTTTGTACCTATTCATTACTACGCTAGTGTATTCATTCAGACTGCAGACAGTTCAGGCCGTGAAGGCTAATGTAAATCGTCGCTGCCCTTGCATAAGGCAATGTGTATCTTTGTACCTATTATTGCTGTTCACTAATGTTCAACATCTGTCGTTAAGCTTAGAGCGCGCGTGCCAGCTGGTGCCCTTAATTATAGAGTAAGGTTAGATACAGGGCGACGCATTCTGCTACCCCATTGTAACTCGAAGTGAAATATATGATTGGTTAGTTAAGGGAACTATTGTTTGTTTCGGTTTGTGCATGTTCTGTTACAGATAGACGCCCCTTTATTGTACGAATTATTGTACGACGGAACGAGGAAGCTGTGAGCGTGCAGGTGAGTGGGACAGCTGCGTAGTCGTGGTCGGATGGACACCTAATCACAATCCTTGCTTGAGGCAATCCCGAAGTTGTTGTTTGACCTTGCAACTCGTGAATAATCTCATTGGCGGAGTATTTTTGCATGCTTCGCTCCCGTCTAACCGTCCAGGCCCGGTTAGCCGGGTTACGACAGGCTTGGTGGCGCCCTCATAATTTCGACATACCCTGTATATATTATGCCACAACGCGCTTGCCCAGAACGTATCGTGTGACTCACGCCCGACTCCCTGAGCGTTCCAGCCGTGGCCTATTAGCCTATTTCGAACCGATCTCAGGGCAAGTGTGTCATGTTTTCAGGACTGATTCCGTGGTGCGATGCTCACCTTGGGTGGGTGTCGTAAAGTCCTTTTTATACCGTAACAGGCTAATTTTGGCGCGACAACGTGGGACGTTGATATTCATTGTTGTCTGTTATCATTTATATTGTTGTCACAAATGTTTTTTTTCGTCATTTCGAAGTGGTATGGACTGGTAAACCGTTTTTTTTTCTTAGTAGAATATTTTACCGAGCTTCTTTTCTTGTTCTCTATTTGTCTTTTCCTGTTTTCTTCTGTTTTCTATATGTCTTTTCTTGTCTTTTCCTGTTCTTAGTTTATTTTCAATAGTTTTATTGACCGTGTATATGTTTTTTTCTTAGTTGTCATTTGTCTTTACGTTTCTTTTCTTGTTTTCTATATGTTTTTTTCTTGTCTTTTCTTATTTTCTATTTGTAGTTTTGTGTTTTGTTGTTGTTTATCGCCTTTTTGAGTTTTCTTTTTGTGTTTTTCTATGTCTTTTCATATTTTGAGTATCTTTTCCGTCATTTTTACCGTCGTTTCTTGTTTTTCTTAGCCAGTTCATACTACCGAGATGTTTCGTTGCATTCAGTGCAGATTTTTATCCCGTATTAGTCGGATTTAGTACCAGATGTTGTTGAGTGAAGGTACCGACCTTGTTTTTTTTAAGTCTTTTCGAAGGCTTAGTTGGGAGTTTCGATTCCCTGTCGTTTACATTGTTTAGCCTTGGGCTAAGTTGACACTTTTGTTGTACCGAACTGACATTTATCGATTTTGACGTTCACGTTAGCGAGGTTTATCGATTTTGACGTTGATGATTACCGATTTTGACGTTTTTTTTTTTCTCTATCGTTTGGTGTTGTACCGAGTTGATTTTTGGTAAGCAGGTTGGAATTCTTTTTCACCTTCATTACAGTGTTTGTTTGTTGATAAGTTATGGTGTGTTGTTGGTGTGCTTGGGGAGATTCGCTCGTGCGGTTATTACGTCCCTCAGGCCATCTTCTTAGTTGGTTTGACGTAGTTATTTTCGTTTGGCCTTTACCTCATACTCATTATTATCATGTACCGCCCAACTTTGTTTACCGACTTCTTCGTGGACACCCCTAACATTTTTATCGCAGTGTTTTGTACACTTACCGTTAGCATTTAACGAGTCTTTACCGCTGGTCGGAATGTTTTCGTACTTGTTGACGTTTTGTTGTCATTTACCGTACCCTTTTTGTCTGATGACGTCATGTTGTCAAGTATCGTGTTCTTTGTGAACAGTTTCGTTGAAGCTTTTGAGCTTTGTGTGACACCAGGGCCCGGTTGTTCGCATAAGGTTTCTTAAGTGTAAAGTGTTTGAGTATCTAAAGATTTTTGACTTTTTTTTTTTTGTAGTGATGCCCTGTTGTTTTCGTGACCTAGCGCTCTTTTACCGTACCGTTGGCCGTCGCCATTTTCAACCACCTGTGTGGGATTACATAAAGAGAGCGTGTTTCTGGTCATTTTGTTTCGTGCGGACCCTGTCGTAGTAAGGTAGTCCCTTTGGGCCGCATGGATTTCTGAAAAGGATTTATTGGGCATGCGTCATCGAACGCCTACACCCTTGGAGACTTGGTTCTTCCGGATTTTCTTTTGGTGTTCGGTGTTGGAGTCACTTTCGAGCTCGCGCTTTGCGGTTTAATAGTCGACTTGGCTCCGGCATCGGCATTGATTGAGGATTTCGGTGGACTGAGTTTTTCCTATTACTGATCATGACTATTTTGACAGTTTCTGTCACAACCATTTCCTTTTTTTTTGGTGGTTCATCCTCTTCTCTTGGGTACTCATACCAGTTGTGGGATCCACACAATGCGCCGATCTCGTGACGCGCAGCGTGCCCTCTTCAGGTAACCCTTGGGTGGGACTTTGGACTTCCATTTCTATGCCCCCCCCCCTTCCCTGTGTTCTTTTGGAACGGTTGGTCGGAAGTGTCCACAGGTGTAAGACTTGTTTGTACCCGATTTCGACAAAGTTTACGTATTTTCTACTGGCGTATCCAGTCTTTCTTCTTCCTCTTCTCTCTTCCCACCTTTGCACCCTATCTGGTGGCCAGTGTGCGTAATCCCTTTGGGGGTGCACTCTATCGTATCGAATGTTTTTTTTTTGTGTTTTGTTTCGTTCGTTTTTCGTTGTTGCGTTTTCGTTTGAGTTCTCGTTACGTCGTCGCAAAATGCCTCGTTGTTTTATAAGAGACTTCGGGGAACTCTCTTTCAAGTAAGGGGAGTGTTAAGTCATTTTGCTATTTCAGATGCTTAATTGCATTTCACGCCGTTAGTTAGGTCATTTTGGTATTTTGAATAGCCGCCTAAGCTTAGAGCAGCGCGCCCGTATGCTAAGCCCTTTTAGCTCTTTATTTGGCTCCATCGCCTAATTCCAGAATCACGATTTCGCACATAGTTAGCCTAAAAAGCAGTATTTGTCGTCGGTTGGAGCTCTCGTTTGATGGCGTTTTTCTGAATTCTGAATAGCACGCTGTGGCGGCGTGATACCAGCGTGGCCCGCATTGGTTTGTTTCATTTAGCACGCGGTGGCGGCGTGATACCAGCGTGGCCCGCATTGGTTGGTTTCATTTCATCGCCTTGCGATTCGCTGTGGTTTAGTCACGTGGGGGACGCGGCCAAGGTGACCTTTTGCCAACGCTTCCCTCGGGCATTCAGCCGAGAGCCGTCGTTAAAACAAGAGGTCGGATAGTGTATGTGAGTTCGTGCGGCGCTCCCGCCATTATGGCGGGGGCGTCAGTCGTTTTCCCGTCGGGTGCTGCTTCAGCCGTTATGTTGCGGGCGTTTTCGCCTTGGAGTGGGTCTTCCAGAGCCCGTTACAGAGAGCGCTTGTGTGTGGTGGTGGTGATTCGAAATTTGTCGAGTGATCTTCGGCGTAACGTGGGTGTTTTGGAGCCCAGTTTCCTGCTACTATTAGTGAGGGGTCGTGCCCCCTTCATCTCGACCTACGAGGATTTGGTTCAGCAGAACGAGTGAGGCCCCCATCATTTTCGTCGTCCCGTTGCACGCGTCTTGACGCGTCTCCCGTCGCCATTGAGGCGGTTATGCATTCACCCCCTTTCGCCGTTGTAACACCGAAGGTACCTACCACCTACGATTGCAGCTCGTCGCAACTCAGCTGTACCAGGCTCCCTCGCCGCCCACGCATTAAGGTATGTGCCTTTAACCTGATTACCGCTGTGAACGCGAGTGTTACTCATTACTACTCATTACTACGCTAGTGTATTCATTCAGACTGCAGACAGTTCAGGCCGTGAAGGCTAATGTAAATCGTCGCTGCCCTTGCATAAGGCAATGTGTATCTTTGTACCTATTCATTACTACGCTAGTGTATTCATTCAGACTGCAGACAGTTCAGGCCGTGAAGGCTAATGTAAATCGTCGCTGCCCTTGCATAAGGCAATGTGTATCTTTGTACCTATTATTGCTGTTCACTAATGTTCAACATCTGTCGTTAAGCTTAGAGCGCGCGTGCCAGCTGGTGCCCTTAATTATAGAGTAAGGTTAGATACAGGGCGACGCATTCTGCTACCCCATTGTAACTCGAAGTGAAATATATGATTGGTTAGTTAAGGGAACTATTGTTTGTTTCGGTTTGTGCATGTTCTGTTACAGATAGACGCCCCTTTATTGTACGAATTATTGTACGACGGAACGAGGAAGCTGTGAGCGTGCAGGTGAGTGGGACAGCTGCGTAGTCGTGGTCGGATGGACACCTAATCACAATCCTTGCTTGAGGCAATCCCGAAGTTGTTGTTTGACCTTGCAACTCTTGAATAATCTCATTGGCGGAGTATTTTTGCATGCTTCGCTCCCGTCTAACCGTCCAGGCCCGGTTAGCCGGGTTACGACAGGCTTGGTGGCGCCCTCATAATTTCGACATACCCTGTATATATTATGCCACAACGCGCTTGCCCAGAACGTATCGTGTGACTCACGCCCGACTCCCTGAGCGTTCCAGCCGTGGCCTATTAGCCTATTTCGAACCGATCTCAGGGCAAGTGTGTCATGTTTTCAGGACTGATTCCGTGGTGCGATGCTCACCTTGGGTGGGTGTCGTAAAGTCCTTTTTATACCGTAACAATGTGAGCATTATATTTTAAGGATAGATACCGATTATAAGGAACAATCCATCTGTTATCAATTATGTGGTCTTTTATCTAAAAACAAATGAAACTAATGTCACAACATAAAGCATAAATTTTTACTATAATGCTACAGACATTTTGTGTCAAAAGAATTTTCAATTCCCCATACAAAAAGTTAATATTCTCTGTGATTATGGATTGACCGCTACCTACTGATTATTATACCAGCTATATTGGCATTATGTTGCAATTATTGGTAACAGCAGAATTTGACAATATATGATGCCGATATAAATCATAATTATGATATTATCATAATTTAAACATTTTGTGGTTATCGTAAGTCCTGTTTCTTTTGTATATACATGGTGTTCAAAGTTAATTGTGCACTATTGCTAAGTTTAATAACATTTATTAAATCCAACCCCACTTAAAGCATCAATGGATCAACATCGGATTGCTAAGTTTGTTATTATTGGAGCTACAATTTCGATTACAGTAGTAAATTTGTAAGACATATAATAACCACAAAATGTTTACATTGTGATGTGAGCACTCCATGTTTGACACACAAATTAATGAAAGCAATGCAATATAATTATCTGTAGCCTAATAAGCCTAAAAAAATTCCTACAAACCTAATGAAATTGAATGTAAGAGGTAGTAAATACTATTCACATAAATATTAATATACCTGCAAAGTATTTCCATTGGCACGTCTCTTATACTGAGGATAACCATCCACTTCAATTTTGGTTTCTTCACAAACACTTTTTGGATATCCCTTTGTGCATACACCATCTTGCATACATGGAGAAGCAGGATTTAAAGTACCACAAGGGCCATGGACCATGCACTTCTTGACTATCTCAAACAGTCGCTTATCTTCAAATGGGTTTGGAATCTCAGCTGTTACAATTCTATCTACGTCTTCTGCAGTTCGTAACTTGTCGTCTACTAAAATGTAATTTTTGTAATTATTCAAAGTTTTGAAGATTATCTTTATAAATACCTGCAAGAATTAAAAGCATGTGACAATGTGGTAATCCCCTCTTTTGAAATTCTGTTACACAAACATAAGCAAGTACACGTCCAAGAAGATGATTGTGTAGTATTTTTTGTTTGAGCCGGTCAAGTTTCAATTTAAATACTCGTGCAACTATATCGGGTCTATCAGATGCAGTTTCATTTGGTGCTAATTGTGTTTGTATTTCGGACCACATTGGATTGCATGTGAAAGTTAAAAAAATGTCGGGTTTACCATACTTTGCTACTATTGCCATAGCATCTTGGTAACCTTGCTGCATTGCACGAGGGCCACCAGCATAGGAAGATGGTAGTATTACACGTCGACCAACTTTAGCATTTTGATTTGCTGCCGCATTGCCAATGTAGTCCATCAACGTTTGATAGGTGTCTGCACGTAACTCCTTTTGATGAGTTCTTTCATAATTCAACCGATTCTGTTCCAGTTTCACATATGAATCAACAACATATTGTTGAAACAGTTTTCCTGAATGGTGAATTGCCGAAAACCTTTCCCGAACTGCTAATCGATATGAGTAATACTCTTTTTGGGTAACTCGAGTCCTTTTTCTAAGAGATCCCTGCTTGCAGAGGTCTAAATGCCATCCGAAATCACCTCCAGGAAATAATAGAGGGTACGTCAATGGATCACAACTTTTATCCAAGTAAGAAACTTGTCGAAGACCACCCCCCCTTGCAAAAACTGTAAAACTGCGTGTCAACGGTACCTCACCATCTTCACCTACGAATACAGCAGCAATTTCATTAGCAGCAGTTGGTGCATTATATCGCCTTTGGTCCATTGTTTTTGATACATCAAAAAACATTCTGACTGATGGAGTTGATCTATTTTCTAGGAGAGCTAGTCTTTCTTCTTCCTCGATTACTTCTTTCATCATACGCAATGAAGCAACGTATGGATTTATATTAGATAAAATATCACCTAACTGACACATTATTGATGCAATGCAACCAGAATTTGTTGAATTACTTAACCTTTCAGTAGTCGCCATTTCAGAATCTAATATATATATTTGCCCGTATGCAGGTTTATTACCGACATCAGGGTACAACGGACCAACTCTGTGGTATATTTGACCATGTATTTTAAAACAGTATGGACCATTTCCACGAGGAGCAACTATATTTGCACCCATTGATGCCATAGCCAAACTGCTGTTGTAATTCCTAATGTACTTGCGAAAATTGTTTGAGCGAGAATCAGTTCCATTCAAAAGATGTTCCAGTTGTTTGGGATATAACTGCAGGTCTGGGAGCTTCACATTGCCAAAATTACAGCAGTCGTTGAATTCTTCCCTGCGACGACCCCTTACCTCTGCTGCAAAATGTAAGGCCCCGCAATGCTTGCACTGTACGTCCATGAAACCAAGTGTATCTTCTGCCAGATCCTGCAATAGCTCACAATCTTCAAAATGACGCTATAATAAAAGAAACAAATTGTTGCATTAAGTAATTATTGTTGGTGTAGTTAATCGTTGATCAACATACCTGAAAATCAGTCGGCTGTGAAGGGTTAACATCCATGAAAGCAAGTGTATCTTCTGGCAGATCCTGCAATAGCTCACGGTTTTGTGTATTTCTTACGTAATCTTCAAAATGTCGCTATAATAGAAGAAACAAAACAAAAAATAAATAACAACTGTTCATGTAATTCATCGTTAATCAGCCGGCTGTGAAGGGTTTACTTCTTCAGAATCATTGAATGTCAGAACCTGAGAAGTACAACGCAAAGAATTTACAATTAACTCGTCAAAACAAATGTGGTGTGATACACTGACACAACTTCCGTTTACAGTAATCTTATAATTAGCCAAACATGTTTGTTAGCTATTTTCTGAGGTTAGGTTAAAGAATTTATCTGAAGGTATTTAGGGCCGGTATTACAATCATAGTTTAAACCACACAGTAGAGTTTAAACTGTAGATTAGCTACCAATAGCGTATTACAATCTTAAGTAAATTTAAACCAAGCTAGGGTATCGTTTAAACCATTAATACTAAAGTTTAATGCTTATGTGTGCAGTAAAAACAGCGATGTCGTAACCTCACATCATCATTAAAAGTGTTTATTTTTGTGGAAATTTATATTTATTTGATATGGATAATATATTTTAGATATTTGATGATCTCTTAGAGTCCTCTCAACATAAGATAGGGACAGGCACGTCACAGTTCGGCTGCGCGGATTTTTGTTACGTCACGCGCCTCAAGAATTGGCAGTGGCGTACACGGATACAAGTGAACTCATCGCGTATCCTATCAACTACTAAACCCCCTGGTAACAGGACGCGTATTATAAACGTGCCGTTGCTAAGTAACCATTGCCCATCGGGATAATCGCCAAACCACTGCGCACCCTGGCAATGATGACGTGCCTGTCCCTATCTTAGGTTGGGCGGACTCTAACTGATGATGAAGATGTAATAAGTTTTTCATTTTACTTCTCTGAAAACACCTTGTTTTCATCTGTTTTTGCAATGACGTAAATGTGGCTTTTTCAGAACTTTTCCCGATGTCCGCTTTTTTTCCGTGCCCTAAATTAATAAGAAATAAATCGTTGCTATTGAAATGTTAATCATGTTTGGTACTGTTTTTTACGATGTATTATTATTACTTTGAAAATACCTTTCCTACGTTGTTTTTAGATAAGTATAATAAAAAATATCGTTCATTATAATCATTATACACCCAGAAATGGATTTTTCCAGACTCGTAATGAAATATACTACGTATTATTGAAATGTCTCGTAGACCAAAAGTATTTCGTGTAATAGAATTCATTTGGAAATGTGGGATGATATGGAATTTATAGACAGATTTAGGCTATCGAAAGCCACAATTTTATTAGTAATAGATACTATCCTATAGGTAGACCAACCTAACTGTGAGGGTTTGTGTCGTTACGATTTTCTTACCGAATCTGCATTCGAGCATTAATTCATATCCGGAAATTATTTTTTACTTTTCGTGCATTTCAACAACGTCCAAATTAATATGAAAAAATTTCCAGAAAGAATTAATGCTCTTATGAGATTATATGTGATTATACCATTCATAATGCACAAAATCCCTATTCAGGCCACGTATTAATAAGTGAAAACACTGTGGTGTTATCGTTTTGGTGTTTTTCAATTTTGAGCTGTCAGCTGTCAATGTCATGCCATTTCCAACAAATTTTTTAGGATACGCATTAATTGTATATTGTATGTTAAGAGCTGAAAGTGCATTCTTGCCGCTTGCGCATGAATATTGCTGGTTGAGACGAAGTCGAAACCAGCAATCATGCAAAAGCGGCAAGCGCACTTTTAGCTCGGAACATACATACTATTTTTTCGATGACTGAGCATATTATTAAAGGAAAATGTCAGATTTCATTTTATCGCAAAAATTAAATGACAATCAAGTTAACATTACTCGCGCAGTCTATGACATGTGACGCGATTATTTCAACAAATGATGGGCATTTTCAAGGAAACATTCGAACGTGGCTACCTATTTTGTTCACACGGAAACCCAAAACGCTCGGCGAGCAGCAAAGTGATGAAAACGCACGCTCAGCGGCAAATTTCAACTTTCTGTTGTCAAATGACAGTGAGAAAAATCTAATTTCGATGTCAGTCGTCGAAAAATACATTTTTAGTGTAATTCCCTTATTGATATTCATGGTATAATTTAATCAAATACTCACTCGACGACTTTAAGAATTATCAAATACTTTTGCTTACAAACTCAACGGATTGCTTTGTAGAAACACCACTCGCCCTTCGGCTCGTGATGTTTCTAAGCAACCCGTTTCGTGAGAAAGCAGAAGTATTTTTGATAATTCAGTCGCCTCGTGGTATTATTACTGGCAATAAATTAATAAAATAAAATCTCATATACTTCCGCATATAGAATTTGACAGCAAAATAAACGCGAAATTAGTTATTTGGCAATTAGTGCTACCAACTTTGCAAATGTTTTACAATTAACTCGTCAAAAAAAATCTGGTGTGATACACTGACACAACTTCCGTTTACAGAGATCTTATAATTAGCCAAACATGTTTGTTAGCTATTTTCTGAGGCTAGGTTTAGAGTATCACATTAATCACGAATGTCGCTGCACGAAACTTTGTATTGCAAGACGTACTAACAAAAACTTTTGCTTTTAATTACTATGTTTCTGAATTAAATTCCCCATAAATCAAAGCTACATTTAGTTAATTTTTGCCTGTTTTACGAAAACCAAAATGGAGACACACTGTTTTACAATCATAACGAATTTTTAAAATTATTTTACTAAATAACTGTAGATGTGCATAGTAATTAATTAATTTTATTATCTACACTTTTTCACTGAATTTCGTCAACATGGTGCCTGATAAATAGTCCTCGTTCTTAAACTCCTAGAATTTTCCTTTTGATCTTTAATTAAAACACCAGATAATCATCCCTTTTTAGCAGTCGCCTCTTTGTGTTTTCTTAATCAACGATTTTAATACATAAGTAAGGAGGAAAATGATATTTTCACCGTAAAAACTGTCTTTTTATAAATATGCAAGATTTTAACGTGTTGTTTTTTTAACCTGTTTATATATGTAGACTGAAGAAGGCACTAAGTGCTGAAATATATTTCTACCTCACAATTTTGACCAGTTCTTTCACCGCAGGAAGGCGTTTCAACTGTAAATAGCTGCTAATTCGTCCTTAACATGTTTTAACATTAACCTCAGCCAGCTGCTATGTATTAATTATTAATCAGGAAGTTAAACAATGCTAATAAAATGCAGGTTATGTTTTCATTTCGCGTCATGCTCTGCAGTTTAGTTTGATTACGATACTTCTGCACATTTTTACACGCATATTTACCAGAAAATGTAGAACAACTTCTATATAATGTACAGTCGTATGCAAATAAATCTGGGACAATTGTTTTTTCATATGTAGGTTGAATTGAGAATAGAAGAATATCTCCATGGATTTTCTGCTACCAGAAAGACCTACATTTTCATTTACGTGTCAAAATTTAAAGTAACTCTTTCTGATAGCAGGAAATCCATGGAGATATGCTTCAAATCTTAACTCAATTTACATATAAAAAAAACCATTGTCCCAGATTTATTTGCACACGACTCTACATGAAAAGTCAGCGCAAAATGTAGCAGTCAATTTTCTGTATGAAACAATGCTTAATATTTTTTTTATAAAATGCGTAAAATGTAGCGTCGTGTCATAGAGGCTTTACATACAAATGTTTACAAACCTCGGCAGTAGATGTTGATGGCAGGGGTTCGAAACGTGCAAAAACATTTGCAGGATTAGAAGATCTAAGAATAGTAGGTGTTGTATTCGTTTCAAATAACGCACCTGTAAAATATTATGTGATTAACAAACAACAATATTTTATGACTATTCGTTATTACCTGAAGAACAACTCACATGTTTAGAAACCTCGGCCGTAGATGTTGATGGTAGGGGTTCGAACCCTGCAGAAACATTTGCAGGATTAGACGAAAGAAAAGAAGGTGTTGCATTCGTATCAAATAACGCACCTGTAAAATATGATGTGATTAACAATCGACATAAAGCACCTAAAATTATTTTGTATTAAACGATAAATCGATCGCAATTTGCTAATTGTTTATTATGGTAAACGATATATAACAGTATTGAATATGTACAAACCTGAATTTAAATCACCAAACAATGTTGGAATTGCTGTTTTCTTCAGGCGATTTTTAAGCAGACTGGAGAACATTGATTCTTCAAAATGTGCGCTACACAGTCTATAATCGTACCAATTTATACAGGAAGTTTCTTTGGATTCTTCCAACCCGCAGTTTTTAATCCAGATTAAACATCTTAAAAAATAGCCTTTTTTAGTGTTTCCGGGATTTATATACGTGCATACATAAATAAATATACAAAGGTACTATATAATAACGCTCCAATATAACAACTTACCTTCGCCAGTCTTTTGGGAACCGAAAATAGCAAACTTCTGCATTTACGATTGCACTGTTATTGCACAAAGGCGATGCACACGTCTTGTACCCACCGTAACAATATTCTGCCATCACAAACGTAAACGACAAACGACGAGGGAAGTTTTGCGTAAAGCCTTTTACAGTTTAATAACGCAAACAAATTGCACGTAAACGAGAAAGCAGCTAATGGCGTCAACAACAATGATGATGTCACAGCCTCCTTGTGCGTGTAGTAACAGTGTTGTCAGACGTTCTCAAAATATTGTACAATAATTAACGGAAAACAACATAACACTAAACACTATGTTTGTAGTATTAATGTTTATTTATAATACACTTCTGCGAAAAATTTTTCTCTTGCTTTACTTGCAGTTTCCAGTTTCTTAGTATTAAATGAGGATACTGTATTATTAAGTGAGGATACTGTACGAAATAAATAAGACGTATTTTGTCTGCCAATTCCGCTTTGCCTGGCTGATCTGCTAATTTATTTTTGACAGTTTCGTCTAATCTAATAAATGAGGATGAAAATGTACCAGAAATATTTTAAAAAATATACTTTTGCAGTAACGGTTTCAGAATGTACCAGATTCGTAGAATTGTACCAGGTCTGGCAACGTTGCTAATATCAAGACAACGCCCACAATTACCTCCAACCTTGTGGTCACGTGATGCACGACGCCTTTTCTTCCTAGAGGTAGTAAAGTCCACTTGCAAAAAGTTTATAACCATATTTTTGTACAAAGCTCCGAATTTAGGTTATTTGCAGATTTAATATTTATGTGTACATAGTACAAACATTCCTGTGTAATGTAAAAAATGTGTGTAGGCCCTAACAAGAGCATTAATTGTTCTCTCCTTCCATATTACTGGCTCTTAGAAAATATCAAGACCACGCCCCCAATACCTAACTGCACATAGACCAGGAGTTGATTTATTTGACCTTGGGACGTGTTCTGCTTTATTATAGAGTTATGATAGCCTAATGTTTCTAATACTGAAACAGTAACAGGAAACGTTTAGTAATGTGAAAAATCTCTGTCCATGCGATTCGAACCTACGGAATCACATTGTTAGTCAGACACTTTAGGGTACAGAGTGGGAGCTGTGCTAAAATATTGGTACATACAGCAGTGTACCACTGAAGGAATATGTAACGACTGAAATTATGTACGTTTTACTACCTATATGGGGAACTTCGAAATCAACGGTAGAATCCTTTATTTACACGGTGGTTTAAACACCGCTGCCTAACGTACTCGCTTATCTTCGCATTGTGAAGGTCCCGATTACTACAGGCTGATATCGGCCAAATTGGGTCCGATCATTAGCTGGCCATAGACACGCGTTTAAAACCGCCACGAATGTAGTTTTTCGTGGAAGTTTTGAACGCGTGTCTATGCCCAGCTTATGGCTGCGCATATGCACACGTTCAAAACCGGCACGGATGTACTACATTCGTGGCGGTTTTAAACGTGTATCTATGGGCAGCTATTAGATGGCCATAGACACACGTTTAAAACCGCCACGAATGTAGTTTTTCGTGACGGTTTTGAACGTGTGTTTATACCCAGCTTATATCTGCGCATATACACACGTTCAAAACTGCCACGAATGTACTACATTCGTGGCGGTTTAAAACGTGTGTCTATGGCCAGCTAATTGACGATGAACAGGTGGCAGAAGCAGGTACTCAAAAGACCCGACCACAACACGCGTTTATATTGATATGGTCTAAAAATGGCAAATCATTTTAAATAAATTATAATTAACATGCAGCTTAATTATAAAGCAAATAAAAAGGTTATTGAGTAGAACAGCACGCTCTTAACATTAAAATTTTTATTTTCTAAAATAGTATCAAAAGTTCTTCAATTGTATTCATATCCAAGGTTTTGGTGGGTATTATAAAAATAAAACAAGGACAAAATCCGTATGTAAAATTTTTAATGAAAATGACATCAGCTTAAAATAAAGTTAATTATATAAAGTTTCAATTTAAATAATAAATACTGCTCTGTGCCCAGAAGAAGTGTTTTAACAATAAATGTGGCCATAAGAAGAATTTGGTGTAAGAAAATGAAAATGTTGATGTGTGCGTGGAACATAACCAACAAGGGTTGCCGACGACACCACGGTACGAGCAAGCAATCAAACGTAGCAGGTCCAAAGTCCATTTGGCAAATCAAAGAAAAAAAATGAGCCCGTACGTAAGTGGAAAGCAAAGATTATATAAACAAATACCAGATTTGATTAAAAAGCAGAAAGTTAAAAAAACTAAACTGCTAATTTCAACGATAGAATTGATTAAAAACAAATATCAATAATTTTAAAGACAAGCAAATGTAATACAGTTAATAGTATTCAAACGAACAGTTAAAAACGATATACCAGTAAACATTAATTATAATATCATTAAAATGAATTTCATGTTAACATACCTACATACATACATAGAAAATACAAATTTATAATAAATAAACATTAATTGCATCATATTAAAGTGTAATGAGTTTTATTGTGTATGTTCTAATTAAATTCCGCAGTAACCCAACGAGATTAAAAGTTGAACAATTATTTTTGTTACAAGTGCATGTTCTAGCTGTAGACAAAGAAAAGTAAAATTAGAATATATATATATTACACGGATTTCTACGGCTGGCGCCGCCTCTCCGTCCCCAGTTTCCAATCTTTTCTCTCGTAGCATATGTTTTCTTCCAGGCCTCTTGATTTCATTGCTTCCTCCACATCATCTCTCCAGCTTCTTCGAGGCCTTCCTCTCTTTCTTCGCTCTGGAGGAATCCATTCTAATATTTTCCTTGGCCATCTATTATTATCCATTCTTTTTGCGTGCCCGAACCAAATTAATTGTTTCTTTTCAATTTCGTCTGTAATAAGTCTCTCTATGCCCATGTTTTCTCTAATCACTTCATTTCTAATTTTTTCAGCTCTAGATCTTCTGCAACTTCTTCTTAAACAGTCCATTTCTGTAGCCAGTAGTTTTCGTCTGTTAGGTTTACTTAAATCCCACACCTCCGCTCCGTATACTATTACACTTTGGATAATGGTCTTGTAAATACAAAATTAGAATATAACGTGATAAAATCCTGAGATTAGATAATTCATAATAATTCATTTCAATTAAAATAAAATAAATCTATAGAACCCTAGTAATAAATGCCGCCCAACGTTGGGCGTCAAAATAAGTTATTAAAATACAGGAATCCTATTGTTAGAATAAAAATTTGGACTATTGTAAGATTAGAAGAAGTTAATAGGATAGTGGGGAATGTTAGTTGTAGTAAATTAATTTAAATAGGTTGTATTTAATAATAAATATCATAGAAAAGGGTAACAAGAAACAAGCAAACAGGGGAAGGAGTAGATGCAAGAAGAGTAAAAATGGAGACCATCACAATATATTAAATACGAGTATATTTGAAGCATTACTTTAGTTAATAAAAGAGGTGTAGGTACCAGTTTGATGTATTTACTAAAAATTTACAATCTCAAATATCTTTTATACGGGATTAAGAATTAAAATATTCTAAAGATATGCCAGTTAAAGGGATTTATAGAAGAAGTTTATTAAATTGATTTAGTAATAGCTATTTATGCAACAAGTGCTAAAAGTCGATGTTTATGCACGAGACATGAAAATTATAAAACGAAGCCGAAGGCTGAGTTTCATAACATGTCTCGTGCAAAAATGACTTTTAGCACGCGTTGCATACAATATTTTATCTACGACCTTAGTTTTACTGTTATTAGTCCATAAATATCGATTTAACAAAGGTTTGCATCTACGACACTTCTAATTTATGTCATAATAAACAGTAGGCCATGCTGCGCGGGCGAATGTTTGCGAATGACAGTACTTTCAAGGTCAGTTACGAAATGTAATTATTAATACTCCACATCTGACTGTATTCATTACATACAGTTTTAATTATTTCAAAAACACTTTACCTGTAACGCAAGAAGCAACTAGAATAACTTTACAACTTCACTTCCAGTTCGAAATTGTAGTTTTATAACCTCACTTCATTTTTAGTACATGGGCTAAAAGTAAACAGCTGATTTCTTTAACCACGCTAAACTATAAAACGCCACTTTTAGTGAAACAAGTTAGCGCTAAAACGCCTACTTTTAGTAGTGGTCATAGATAAAATATTTTACATTAACTTTTGGCGAATACGTAGGATGTGCCACTCGTTCCTAAAAAATTGTATATATGCCTTTTTGTGGTGCATTGTTAAAGATAAATCCAATTTCAAATTCCGATACTTCTTAGTCTCTCCCTCAAAAAGTGAAAAGATGCTAAAGTTAAAAATTAACGTATTTTGTATTTCCGTGAATATTATGCATAGATATTCTTAGCTACAAAGGCTAATGGCAATCGAAAGTGCTTATCCTTCTCAGAAATTATCTGCGTTGTGGTGTTTTTTATGTTTCTTGTCTCACAAGACTGTTCTAATGAACACTTCACTAATCAACTTTTCGATATTCACATCAGTTTTAAATTGTACCTTCTTTAAAATCAAACCCGATTGAATCGCTTTTCTCTCTTATAATAACATGTGTTATGTTATATTATGCCAGTATGGCAACTACATTTCTTTGCTCTCCACTCCACTATGTTTGTACCCCTTACACGCTCGGCAAAAGTCGCTGCCTGACGTATTGCTTATCGTTGCATTATGAAGAACACCATAACGACGACAAGCCTAATGCGGACTGCGCCCGATCGGAGCCTGGTAACATGACATACGCAGACAGGCAGGCACCTACGCAAGCATAATACGTATTTGTATACAAGAACAGTACTGTAAAAGAGTTTGCGATAAGAAAATCAAGTAATAAATATTAGTTTTAATGTTTAATTGATATTTTGATGTTATTAATTTATGGAATTAATAATTAATAAGTGTTTCGTTTATATTAAGAATGCCTCTCTATTTAGCTTCATTCAACTCCAATAATTTACTTCCCCTAACCACCTAAGGCACAACCCAGAGGTGGTAGCATATGCGATTTTGCACCCCGGCTGCAGATATGCTAGAGACGCCCCTGCGTATTACTATAATTGACAACTAGCTGAGCTAGGTATACTAATATAAGATTGAAATACATCATTTCATTAGTTCATTTCGATCAGATGTGTTGAATTGTAGTAGCAGTAACTAACATTTTATGGAGTACTGTAGGGAAATATTTAAAATTATACATCACTATGTAGTTTATTATATATTTTTTTAAATAGTAGTTTGTATACCAAGGCACTGAAGTTTAGCCTTTTATCACGAATGTGGATTTAGTTGCCGAGGCCCGTAGGGCCAAGGCAAATAAACCACATGAGGCATAAAAAGGAACTTCAGTGCAGAGGAGAGCATTATGTTTTATTTGAAATCGAGAAATCGTGAAATTACAACACTTTAACCAACATTTGTAGGTTATGTTAACTTCGGTTGACGTTTAGCTGTCGCCTCGACACCTACAAAAAAGTCGTAAAACCATGGATTACTTTAATGCCGATTTCTCGTATTTTAATGACGATTTCGAGGTACTTTAATGACGATTTTGAGATACTTTAATGCCGATTTCAAATAAAGCTATGTTATTGCAATATATTTACTCCAATTGTTAATCCTAATTTTAAAAAAAAATTAGTGTATCTTAGTTATTTGATAATCAATATAGTTTAAACTAAAGCAACTGCAAGAATGGATTGCTATTGGCAATCCATCTTGCGAAGTTAGAGAATAATCGGTCCTATGTAAGATATATTCATTTTCGCATTGTTGACGTGCACAATAGAATGTACTGTAAGGTATAGGGCCGTAGGGTTTGTATATTTTACAATATATAGTGTTATTTATAGAGGTCGAATAAAACACGTCTTATTTTAAGAACCAATATAATAAACTTGTTATACTTTTTGTTTGATGCGTCTCCTTAACAAGCAATAAGTGATGTGAACATAACATTACCTACAGTTTAAAAGTTATTTTAATTTATACCTAGTATTAACAATAATACTGTTTACCAAAACACAATTGACCTAATTATAGGTATAGATGACTGAGCAGGGCCATCTTACTCGAGTACGGTTCCGTCTGGCCGTCGCCAATTACTGTCCGCGTGCAGAAATGTTCAAGATGGCTGTTGTGGCTACCAAATAATAACATCGTATCTTACGATTGTTGCTGTTTTAGTATACGAGCTTGCATTTCATCTTTGTTACTAATCTCGGATGCTCACCAACACTCGATTAAACGCAAAGGTAGCACGC
Organism: Agriotes lineatus; assembly: GCA_940337035.1. Lineage (NCBI taxonomy): Eukaryota > Metazoa > Arthropoda > Insecta > Coleoptera > Elateridae > Agriotes > Agriotes lineatus. Next base: position 125,389,858 of record OW679200.1, on the reverse strand, counting down.
TATAGTTATCCTGTGCAAGGATCAATATGTAGCGTCGGCGCATTGATACAAGGAAAGCTAGAGGACGTCCAGTAGTTTAAAAGCTACGAGCCAAGCTTTACCACACCACTTCCGAAACTGAACTTTCGCGAATTTCTCTTTTTAAACCTTCTTGTAGATCTTATCGAGCGCAATCTTGCAAAATCTCTCTAAAAGCCTGCTAAAGCTACTTCTAAATAACTTATTGTAAATATTTCATGACTGACCCGAGTAAATGGAATAAAATTAGAATCTTTAAATATATAATGTGTGAAAACAGCAAACTATTACAACTTTATGAAAAAGACTGACCTTCATGTTAACCAAAGCAATCCATGTAGTGTATTTTGGGCTGTAAGAACTTAAATATTATACAGTAAACCTGGCATTTAAAATTAATATAGTCCCTAACCCGATCGCCTGGAAAGTTCGGAAGTATTTTAAATCTACTTATAATGTCTAAAACCGCGGAGTAATATTTTGATAAAATTAAACATGTAATACTGAAGTATTTTGGGAATCTAGGCAACATAAAAGTTTTGGTAAGTATTAAACTACCAATAAACTTATTCTTTTGACATTTTACATTGCAAGAAAATATTTTAATAAAATTAATATTGCTTAATAACAAACCGATACTATTTTTCGTATCTATTGCCTCCTTCGAAAATATCATTTTCTGTATAATGTACCCAGAAATAAATGCTAATTTATTTTTAACTCTTCAGTCCAGTTAGAAATTAATGTCTGTAGTCCTCAATGATATTTTATTATAAACCAGCGATATCATTCTAATCAACGTTCAAATAATGCCTTGAAAGGTCGCCTGACCAAAAATCAGAGCTGACTAATCGGTAAGAACCGAGCATTGTAAGTTTAACGCCCTCTATCGACTTGTGTTTTTCAGCGTCCGGCAATGTTTTCGAATGCGAAAACACCTCGCCTCATTTAGCAGATTATTCTTGAACGCATTTATGCTCGCCAAAACCGACTGCATAAAGCACGGACGAGTAATTAACATAGAAAACTGTAATTACTACTTTTATATAAAAGTGGAATGCCAACTTAATCACCAGCAGTGGAATGTAAACTGATTAATTCACTATTCTTTCACAGTTTTCACAAACGTCGATATTACAAAATACATTAATAACTAGATTAAATACAGACAGTTAGAATATTTTGCAACTTATATTAGAAAATCTATAGTAGAAAAGAAATATCTACTTTTTTCTATAATAGATCTATTTATAAACAAAAAATGCAATAGTGTAAACTTAGACATACATATTATAAAGCTGGACGGATAACTATTTTAATAATAATCAGTAACAAATAGATAACGCTTCTTATAGTAATTAGACATAATTTCAACTGACTTTAAATAATTTGTTGAGGTTACGATACCAACAGAAGCTTTGACCAAATCAAAAAGCATATCATTTGTGCTTATGTAAACTAAAAATACCGTAAAGCGATGTGAAAAGACGTAACAGCAACTGTAATAAGAATACAAATAAATAAACTACCAAATCAGAAATTATCAAGCACAGGGACGCCGAAAAATGCCAAACTTGACAGAAACGATTTTGTGTCAGAATTACTAGTATCTCTGATCTTATGTTAATTATGATTAAAATACTAACCTAGGCGGCATTGTAGTTGATAATGTGGGTTGCATACTGTACTCTATTTGTTCGCTGCACCGAGTTATAATCTCGAAGTATATTTAAAAATTAACAAATAATAAATTTGCGACTAGCTGTATGTAGATTTGAAGCAAATTAACTTATATATTGTATAGAATACTTGTATTAACAGTAATATTTAATTTGCCCAAATAACATTGTCAGTAACAGCACGCATCATTTGAATTCGACGTTATGATACAAACAGGTAGACCACGACAAATAAGTTTCAATATACACAATACTGACAAAACCACATTAATCATATTTTAAAAACAATACTCTTCCCATTACAATATAAAATTAAATTCGTTATAAACTACTGTGATTACTAGCCATATAAAAACTCTTTTTAAAATAGATCAGTTTCATTGTACTATTGCCATTTTAATAAATGCATTATTAGGCAAGTTACTTGCCCTTGAGGATTGACAAGGATTTTCCCTACTGTTTTAAACATAAAGTCTGCTTGTACGTGAATTAGTGTAGTCGCTTGTCAGAACCTTCCCACATAGATTTCTGGCGTTGAAACAAGAATCTTTGTTAGATATATATGGGTCTAGATAATTTTGTTGGAGGTACTAGTGTTCAGTCTGGAGTTAAGCACCTGAGGCTAGACGGCTCCTAACTTGGAAACACTGCCATTACCTGTGGATTAATTTTCCACAATTGTAGTACATTTGGTGATTGACAAACTTTTCAAATTATCATTTCTACTTTACTACAATTGCCCACCATTTTCCTTAACTCGTTGTCTTTGTTATCTAATGTAAGTTATCTATAAAATACTCGATATGTGGTATATACTTTTAAGATCATAAAATTCCATATGAAGCAATCAAAATAAATTATGTCGTTTACGGTAGTTTTAATCGTAAACGCCGATTTACTGAGCTCTGTTTCTACCAAAATTTATAACAGGCTCTGACCAACTCGTAAATTTTTACTGGCTGGTCAGAGCCCGTTATACATTTTTGCCGATCTTGCCCGTAAAGAGATGTTTTATCAATGAAATAATGTTTTGTAGAAAGATGTGTTTACGATTAAAATACTATACAACATTATACAATATTCGACCGTTACTAGAACTTTACTGGCTCGCAAGGATAACATGCTCGCTTCGCTCTCTCGTTAACTACCGTGCTGAAGTAACGGTCTTGTAATGTAAATTACTATTATAATACTGTAAATATTAATGTTGCTGTTCTCGATGTAGAAACCCCAAACATTTTTTTTTCAATACAGTAACTTATTTCTTAACTCTATAAATATAAGAAATATTTTTGCATAATGAAGTGCGATCGCGTTATGAAATTATCAAAAGACATTTTGAGAAACAATAGTACTCATAAGAAAATAAACCAGTATGAAGAGAAGTGTTTACAGACAATTTATAAAAAAACCGGGTGGCGTGGTTCTTATGTTCAAAACTACGGCACAGTGTAATAGACTTCAATTTCATCTAAAACGTGTTGATAAAACTCTTCAAATATGAAATATGGTGGCTTTCAGACTTTATTTACCTTAAATTGCATTGACCCCCATCTGTCTCCGTGGCCTTATCGACCCTCCAATTGACGCCGTCATGTCAATGCAGACCACTTTCGGAAACCCTGTATTAGTACATTATGGGGATTGAATAGAGCGTTTTCCACGACAAATTATATAAAATATATCACTAAACACATGTATGCATACAATCCAATCCACGTATTAGGTGGTTGTATTTCTTATGTATATATTTTTTGAACACGAAATTATTATTGCTATTGCGTAAACACGGTCAATTTATTGATATAACGATATATAATATAAATATAAGAAGGCAAGCATGTTTCCAAAAACAGAGTTTAGTATTATTTGTTTTTTTCCTGCCTTATCTTTTTAAACGATTTTAAAAAACAAACGAAAAAACTCAACTAACCTACAATTTTCTTTCATTTGTTTTATCCTCCCACTTGCAGCTCTGTAGATCTTATCTTGCAGTCTCTTTGTAATGTCTCTTTTTAAGGTCTTCTAGTTTACAATAGCTGTGTTCCAGGTAACTTTTCACTAAGTTACCACGCCATCTCAGCTGTTGTTTATTATATAATGTTAAACCTGATCTTAAATCTCTACTCTGTTTCGCAAAATGCTTGGCTCATAGTTTTGTAATCATGGATTAGCTTTTTTTTCTACGTCGTTTAATTTAAAAAACTACGTGCTGCAAAAAAGTCGATTTTAATTGGTATCGCTGGTTCTTCTTGTAGTTCGAACATTTTGGTTTTGTCTTATTATCATAAATCTCCATCTCACTTCATTTGTAAAAACTAAAAATAATGCCTGGTTAAACCTTGCCACCCATTTAGTGTTTATTTTTTAATTAAATATAGTGGTATTTTGTGGCAACATTCCTCTTACTAGTACTGTCTGCAGTTCCAAATGCTTTAAAATTACACAATTTGCCAATTTGCTTTACTCAGTACTTCTCTCGCAAGTGAAAGTTGTGACACTAAACAATGTTACAGATCAAGGAAATTTAGGGTAGAAATATCTTTACGCCGCTAATAATAGTAAAATAATAACAGGAACAGCTTGCAATGCAAATTACATTATTTTGAATCAAAAAGTATTAGCGGCATGTCGCTGCCGCGGCCACGAAGAACGGTGAGATGCGGCTGCCTTCAATACAACGCATTTATTGTTGACCTCTTTTTTCTTTTTTAGAACATTTATCCTGTATCTGTTGGTTCCCATTTTCGTCAGGGGTAAATCCTGCACTATGTGTAATCTATTACTTTATCTATTCCTCAGTTAAAGCAAAAATAAACAGCATTTTATTTTTTAAGGTGCTCACCATGTACACTTTGGGTACAAAATACGTCCCTTTTGATCAAGAGTAAAAACCTGATCTATGTGCAAAATATTACTTTCATTTAAGCAATAACTCTTGAGTTAAAGCAAAAGGCAGACAAACGGAAATGAGAAAACTGTTTTTTGTCATTTAAGGACCCTGAAACGTGAAGATCTGAATAAATCCAGGAAGATTATTTTTTTGCGAATACAATACTTCCTTCTTCGTTTAGACGAGGGAAGTAAAAATCATTTGGTACCAATTATATTTTTATTATTTGGCTTTTTCTCATTTTTCCGAGAGAAATACTTTCTTACATGTATGCAATGTTCACTAAAGCCAGAAAAAAAATGGAGAAGGTGTTCTTCCTAAATAATCAGCAATTGGGAATTGGTTTAATGGCTGTAGTTCCAACTTACAGTTTTTCGATATTTTGTTCTGAGATATGTAATGATGCTAGTAGAAAACTAGATAAAGTGAGAAACAAAGGGTTGTTTTCTATTTCGATAAAATATTGTCGGCAACTATGAGGAGTAATAGAATTTTCTATGGACTATGTGTGCGTTTTATTAGAATCTGTTGTACCATCGAGTAAGAGCTGACAGGATGTCTTAACATACGACGTTTTATTATGTTATCTTCAGGTTTTCATAGTCAATACTGACTTGTTAATAAATCTATTGAAGGTTTAGACTGTTTAGAGAAACCAAGATACCTTTAGTGAGTCCCTGAATAGTTGTCAATAACTTCGTGAAATAATAGAAAATATTACATACATTGAAAAAATTGTCAACTCAAATCTTAAGGATATTCGAGTAAAATATTTAGGTGTTCACTTGCACTGCCAATACCAGAAGAATATAGGTGAAAAAATAGCCCATGAGGTGATTTTAAATATTTTTGTTCACAACAATTTCTCTATCCATAAAAATATTGAAAAATAATCATTTTTACTTCCCTCGTCTAAAGATAAAGCAAGAATTGTAATCATAAAAAATCACCCTCAGAGATTGCTTCAGATCTTCACATTTCAGGGTTCCTAGACGACAAACAGGTTTTCTCAGTGCCGCCTGTCTGTCTGTTGGCGGTATAACACAAAAACTATTTGTTGGAGGAAAATTACATTTTGTATGCGGATTATATGCATTCCTGCTATGAAACCGAGAATATATCGGTAAAATATATACAGGGTGAGCACCATACAAATTTTTAATTCTACCTTATTTTTACTCTAACTCAAAAACTATTAATTAAATGAAAGTAATATTTCGTACATAAATCAGGTTTTTACCCTTGAGGAAAAATGGCACACTTGGAATCCAACATATACAGGGTGAGCGAATTAAAATAATAAAATTTTGTTTATGTTTGTTTTAACTGCGATATAGATAAAAGTAGTAATTGGCACATAGCTCAGGCTTTATCCTTGACAAAAATGGAACCAGGTAACGGTAAATGTTGTAAACCAGACAGAAGTGGGCAACAAGAAGTCTTCTGTATAATCCAGACGCGAGGACTTATGCGCGGCGGTGTTAAGTGGGCGCATGCAATAAACGAGTCAAGTGAAAATTGATGTAATTCGCATTACCAAGTCTTTCTATTTATTGTTTCAGTATTATTAGGTGTATTATTAGGTACGTTAAGATTTTTACCCCTAGTTTCCTTTCAATTTTAAAATTGTTCAGTGTCTGAACGTCCGCTTGCGAGGTAGTCCGAGTACAGCCCTTTACAGATTCTTTATGAATAATTTAGCAAAGTATACATCAACTCATCTTACAATCATATAAGAAACGAATTTTCTCTTTTTACTGCTTTCCGTTGTTTCAAAAACCTGGAAAATCAAATTTCATCAAATTTCTTTAATTTGTCAAATTTTCTATTACGTTCTTAGCTCTTTAATGCTTTTTATAGACACTTATCTTGTAAATATATTCGTTTTAATCTCGCCATTATTTTTTATTCTTCGGACCGAGTTTCTGCACAATAGGATATAATTGGAAGAACTACAATTTAGTAGATCTTAGTCTTACTTTCAATGCTCATATATTGAGCCAGACTAGGTCACGTAAATAACCAGATACCATGGCTCCTTTCCAAACTTGTTGTCTCACTTCTTTGTATGAGTTTTTATCGCTTGTCAATTTCATAACCTGTTCCATTATGTTTCCTTCAATCTCTAACTTGCACCGTGTTGGTTCCCTTGAGGCTATCATCACTTTTGTTTTAGATGTCGATACCTTCATGTTGTATTGTAGGGAAGTGGTAACAAAACAATGGAGAAGTCTTTGTAAATCGTTTTCTGTTCGTCCTATAAGAATCGCGTCTTCAGCGTAGCAAATTATGTTCACCTTTTGATCGCCCATTTGGTATGCTAGATTCATGCGTTAAAATTCAGTGATATATGTCTAATATCTTAGCACTTATTTGTTTTAAATTTGTTTCTAATGTTGTTTCTAATTATTATCTAATAAGTCTAACTCTTTTGTGTTTCTGCCATGCTCATTCTTCAAATACTCAAACTACTAATTTCTAAACACAAATGCTTTAATCGTAGTATATCTTTACCATACTCACACTGTAACGTGTTAAATTTAATCCATGGTTGGTTTTGCGTCTTATCGTTAGGCAACCTTTCTATGTGACAAGTAAACATAATCTTTTTTTATGCCAAGCATAATACATTGACGTATAGGGTTATTCGTGGTTTCGAAAACAAATTGTTATGGACTTTTGATAAGTACTATTCGCAATTTTTAGAGTATTTCATTTTCTTAATTACTGGTTGGTAGAAAAACGAAAGCTAGGTAGTTGTGGATAAACAGTTGGTAAACAAGAAGGCACGTGGTCTTTTTTTTTAGTTTCTGTGCCCAGTAATGTCGATGCATTTGGGATTTCTGTCTTGAGACGCAGCATCGCACACACTCCGAGAATGGAGTTTTGAAGTTTACAATTATATTTATAAGCCCTCATAATAAGTGAGGGGTAAGTCGATTTGATGGCATAGCGTTGAAATACTTTACAAATATTTTCTTGCAGCTTTACTTCTTTCGCAGTTGACCAGTTTACTTATTAGTTTGATTAATTGGTTTGCTGTATCAACTCTAATCAACTTTGTCGACTTTTATTCGACTTTCTTCGGGCGGTTGTACGTTGTCGTTTGCTTTGTGGGCAAGTGTAATCTTCTTTATAGATACATTGTGAGCACCTGATTTGCGGCGCATTCTCGGGAATATGAAGAGCTTTGTTACTTGGTCTGCATCCAGCTTGGAGCACTATGTTTTGAAGGAGACATCAAGTTTACGGTTATGTGCTTGCTTGTCGTATAAATTGGATATTTAATAATTAACGTTTAATGTTATTTAATCGTGTTGTTGCCTACGCTGACAGAATAACATAAGTAACTAAAAAATAAAACTATGGCACTGATAATGGTCCGATAGCAGAAATTTAAAAATGCTTAAGTTCTCAATAGGTACTTGAGAATTCTCACGTAGTGCATAAACAGTCAAAATTTTGCTATTAGAAATTCGCATGATGTTTTCAATTTGTCAGATTACTATCTATGTAATTTTAAGTGCAATATTTAGACACTTGAATTATTATTTGGATGAGATACATACATACACTGTGTCCACATTGCGATGCTCACCATTGGTATCTCGGTTATTAGAAGACTTACAGCAACGGTAAATTGGAAATGTTTTGCAGAATTCAATACTCGTGACAAATATCATTTCACACTCACCCTAACTCTTTTAAATTTTAAAATAATATGAGAAAACCAGAATTTGTCGATTTCAATGATCCTTAATAACTCGATAACACCTAATGTGACCTCTTCTAAAATTTTACACTTTATTAACACAAATTTTTTTGATGTAGAAAGAAATCCCCGATTGTCATTTGTTTTCAAGTTATTAGTGCTATCTTTTGTTTTTCATATGGCAGCCGTATTGGATTTTTGGTTAGTTAGATAGTCTTTAAAAAAGCTTTTCAACGATGTATAACTTACCTGAAAAATTTTTATGTGTAGGGGAGATATCAACAAAAACATAAATTAACTTCTAATATGAAATTAGTAGGCTATGAAACTAAACACCAACAAGAAATGAAAGCAAAGACATATGTTAAGTAATACCGTAAAATAACGAAACTAGCCCAAAACAAGATTAACTGTAATAGCAATCAAAGTATTCAGTCTGTGGAATATATAAAATACTTAGGAGTACATATTGATGATAATCTGAAATGGAAAGCTCATATAGGCGAACTTGCCAGCTGCTGCATAAGGTAAGATTTGAGACTGAAATTCTTTTTTTTTATCGGCAGTGAAGAATGCCGAAATCGGCAGAATAGTAATCTATTGTTTTACGATTTTTGTAGGTGATGGGGCGACTGACTTTAACATAACCTACAAAAGTTGGTTAAAATGTTGTAATTTCACGATTTGTTGATTTCAAAAAAACCATAGTGTAGCCCTCGGCACTGAAGTTCCTTTTTATCCATCATGTGGTTTATTTCCCTTGGTCCTACGGTCCTCAGCAACTAAATCCACATTCGTGATGGAAAGTTAAACTTCAGTGCTTTGGTATACAAATTACTAGTGTTACAATATCAGTATTTAAACGTGACAACTCCATTTGCGATTCCTATCAAGCTTTGGACACATATGATAACCAATAATTATCAAACACCATTCATTTGCTGGAACGATTTGAAGTTATGGAAACTGGTCTCTCAAATACAGTAAGATATCAGGAAATGATTTAAATATTAACAAAATAAAATATCAACACAAAGTTTAAATCGATTGCAGAAATCCTTACGGTAATTTATTATGATTTACTAACACCTAAATTAAATACGTACACGTTTTATTAGGAGCTAATCGGAAAATATTGAGAATTTTGAAGAGAGATAGAGAAGATATCGATGATGAAAAGATAATTTGAAGGAAGACCCTTTCAAGCATGCTTTCAGGACATACATTCAAAAACTGAAGATTCTTATGTTAGACGATCTGATTAATTATGAAAAATATTAATTAGTATTTAAGGGAGTGGAAAAACATTTCATAACATAATTTAAAATTACACAGTTTGTCTAAATCTATGAACATTAACTTTTCATTATTTTACATCAATAGTGTCATATTAAATGTGTATAGTACACACTCTTCTTTCCTATTCAGCGCGTTAAAGGCCGCTGCTGAACAAAGGCCTCCTCGAGTGTTCTCCCTTTCCTGAATCGTTCAGACCTATTTTCTGCTCGCAATTATCTGTATGTCGTCTGTTCACCCTCTGGTCTGGGGTCTTTCAGCGCTTCTTTTTGACTCTCGGAGTTTCAACTACATGAGCATCTTCGTCCATTGGGTGTCGTCTCTAGCTACATGGCCCGCCCCTCTTTAGTTGTGCTACTCGAGCAATAACATCCCCCACTTTTATTCTTTTATGGAATATGTTCATTACGGACTCGGTCCCTGAGGCTGATATCGAGCATTGCCAATACCGGATAAAAAACCAGGTCTCAGTTCTCCAGCCTGACGTCAGCACAAGAAGGCCAAAATGACCAACGAGAGCCTCTTACCTCAAGGCTCGAGGCTGAGTAAAAGGCGGAATAAAAGTGAAGTAAATTCAATCATTTGCCAATTCGGCGTTATGCTAACGTGAGGCCGGAAAGCTAAGGACTTATGTTTCACCGGTATTGGCATTTCACGTTTCACAGCCTTGTGGCACACCCTAAGTTTGTTAGCACTTGCATCTGTTAATGTAATCATCTCGAGGCCACCAGTTGTTACTGGCGGAACGCATGCGTTATATGTTTTACGTTTTAAGGTAATCGGTATTTTTATAGTTTTTGAAGGTGTGGGCTAATGTCATTTTTTGACAGTGGTCTATTATGGCTAATTTTGTCATAGTTGCCCAACTGACACCTAGTCTCCGATTCAATCCCACAATATGATTTTCTTTCCCAGGGTAGTTATGTATATTCATCGACCACTTCAAGTGTATGATTTTCGACAGTCACGTTGATATTCTCTGTATTCATTATTTTAGTTTTTTTAGTGTATTTTCAGCACGGGTTCTGGTACTTGTTGTAGTTCTCGTAACATCCCTACATGTTTTTCGGTATCACTACTAATGAATACAATGTAATATGCAAATCTCATGTGATTAGGGTAATTTCCATCGATCCTTATGCCTTTATATTACCACGATAGGTTTTTAAATTGTCTTCTAGAGCCAATATTAATAGTTTAGGGGAGATTGTATCGCCGTATCTGACGCCTGTTCTTATTTTGACTTTTCTAATGGCCAATTATTCATCGATCTTTACATGCATTGTGGCAATTTCATATATGTAACATATCAATCGATTCTCGCATTATTCATACATTTCAAGATAGTCCGTATTTCAAGAGCCGTAAGCTCTGTGGTAATCGATAAATGCCAAATGCAGGGGGATATTGTATTCCGTGCAATCGAGCAATCAGCGTCTGGACTGTCAGTCTATGAGTGTATGACCAATCCTGCTAAAGTCCTTTCGGAAGTCTGCCTGCGCAATCAGCTGGTAGAAGTTGGATTTCGCACTTAATCTGTTTGTTAGTATTTTTGTGAACAGCTTGTATGAGATGACTAGATAGACACCAAACTAATTGGGTGTTTTTCTACTCTTCTGGGATTTTTCCTTCTTGAAAACACTGATTTATAAAAATAACGGCAACTCCTTCAACCCCCACCCCTTGTAGGCTTCGCGCTCTTGATTATGTCTTCCTCTATTATACTAGGCAGTGTTTAGTTTACATTTTTACTTAGTTACATAATAATGTTATATAATAGTCAACTTTATTTTTATATATAAAATATATTTGTATTTACAAGGTTTTCCAATTACTTTTCCCCATGTATCAATAAATTGTGTTTCACTGTTTGCCAAATGTAATTCCTATTTGTCAATATTGACAAAAGTGAAAAGCATTTGAGATAAAGTGAAACACAACGGATAAATGGTAAAAAACAATCGGCAAACCCTATATTACACAAATCGTTACAAACTGTTAGCTATAACTGAAGTAGGTACTTTTGACAAGTTACTAAATATCAATATCACATTTGGATATCAGTCACGTTTTATTACTAAATATCCTGTTTATTGGCAAAAATATTCATATCGAGGTCTACTCAGAAACACAGATAGAGTTATCAGTCTAATGCTAAAAAACGGTTGATTGAAAATTTGCTTTTTTAAAAAGGGCTTGCTATCCGGCTCTATCTGTTTTATCGATGATCAATAAAGTGTAACTAAAATGTTTACCACGGACAAACATTTTCTCAAAAATCTGATGAAAACTTTATCAACATGCCTAAGGCAAAAATAAAAACATCAACAAATGCCGTAACTCGAGCAAACGATATGGCTATCTTACGTACAATTATTTTCAATGGATCAGATGCACACGAATTACTTTGAGATCGCCTATAGCCTATCCAATTTCGGGGCTCTAATCGTTATTAAGACAGAAAGTGGCATACTGTGTACACATTTGCGGGTCTATTAGCACAAACTTAGAAATGAGGGTTGACTTGTAATAAATTTAAATGCTAATAAATTCCAGTGAACGCCAGAACTCCAAGAATTTTGAACTTACAACTTGATCAAATGAGATTTTACTACTAGCAACGGTCATTTTGAATTTAGAAGTTCTATTTATTGCTGTGACTGAAGTAAAATAATTAAAATTAGATCGTTGCTTCCAAAAGTACTCGCCACACTGAGTCAGTTTCATGATAAAATTATTCATTGTAACAGATCCAAAGTAATACATTTGTCAAATATTCATAAATTTTGTCTAGAATTATTTAAACATCAGCTATTAGACGATACTGTTTAAACTTGATTTAAACACACATAAATTTTATTTTCTAAAATTTACGAAATCCAGTCGCAGGTTTTTAAATGCAATTCTGATTTAATAGCAAGAAATTTTTAATGCCGCAATCACCAGTCTTTGCTTTATTTAATATGTTTAAATTAGATTAAACATACAGTGTGTTTCACTTTACATGGAAACACCCCTGTATTTTCTTTGTTTTGTATGGATCGATTTGAATTTTTTATCAGTTGTACAACTCACCAAGAGACATCGATTCATGTCCTTGAGCACAAAAGACGTTATTAGCCTGGCCCACTACGATCAAGAACATGGGTCACATTGTCAATATTTTGCATCGCGTTAGAGTTATAGCAAAAATGTATTAAGAAAAGTTGTTTAGAATCACAAGAATATCCCAGATACCGATTTTCGTTTAATAATTCGAGTTTTTAATTTTTATCTATAAATTTGTCCAAGTCCCAAATTTCAACTTTTAATTTGGTATCAAATGGTGTCATGGGGAAACAACATTTTTATTATTGTTGCAAACGTCATTAGCTTTTAATAACGGCTGAATTACGTTTAACTGCTGCTGAGAAAGTAGAAATAAATTAGAATTACTGGTGAAAATGCAAGATCCAATATTATTCTAGCTACTTCTCTATTGGATCTTGCACTTTCATTAGTAATTCTAATTATTTCTACTTTCTCAGCAACAGTTAAAAGTAATTCAGCCGTTATTAAAAGCTAATGACGTTTGCAATAAAAATAAAAATGTTGTTTATCCATGACACCATTTGATACCAAATTAAAAGTTGAAATTTGGGACTTGGACAAATTTATAGATAAAAATTAAAAATTCGAATTATTAAACTAAAATCGGTATCTGGGGTATTCTTTTGATTCTAAACAACTTTTCTCAATAACTTTTTGCTGTAACTCTAACGCGATGCAAAATATTGACAATGCGACCCATGTTCTTGATCGTAGTAGGCAAGGCTAACAACGTCTTTTGTGCTCAAGAACATGAATCGATGTCTCTTGGTGAGTTGTACAACTGATAAAAAATTCAAATTGATCCATACAAAAACAAAGAAAATACAGGGATGCTTCCATGTAAAGTGAAACACACTGTATATAAATTTCAGTCCAAATTTACGGAACATTATTCATAATTTAAAAGCCAGTGTTATTTCGCAATCAGAAGAGTTAAAGACCAGGAAAACTGCAGATCTGCACCTCATGCACAAAACCGACCTACAGCGGCAGATTCAACGGGCGACCTTCGCTCCAGCAGGAAATAAAACCGCTGAATTTCGACGTTGTTATTTTGTAATTGTAAACGCTTTGGTCCAGTAAACTGTACATTTGAACTTTGATATTGTTACTTCGTTAAGCATTCTTGTTTTGTATAAATAGAACATTTATTTTCGTAATAAAACAATCTGCATTTAATGTTTGATTCATTCACTACCCCAATACCAAGCCATAATACTGTCAAGACGTGAGGCTGCGTCTTATGGGTAGTTTACTGTCGTCCCTTTCAAGTACCATTGACTACATTGGTTTAAAACGTAAACACAGTCGTGTTTACGTGCTTGAGGAATAGAACTAGCGCAAAGCAACGGATTCCTGATTACAGCCTCCAGGCAAATCTGTTCAATACCTTATCATATGGTATTAGAATTAGATAAAGTATATATAGCCGTTTTGAATCATATGAAGTCACTCAGTACTTGACAATAAAAATGTAATTACACATCTTTTTGCAATGTAATGACATTCAGTAATTTTTTGCGTTGCTGCAGACAGTGCATACATATATATTAATTTCAATAACTACATTGATTGATAAAAAAATTTACCAACTGAAAACAACATGTCTAGTAACTAGCTAATTACTTAAATTACCAGATGGTATATTCAAGGCAATTTTCTTTTGAGATTTATCACAAAAAATATGAAACTGTTAAATTCCGTTTACGAAGGTAGCTTTTTAAAACTCTGTTAGGCTTTTTTAAATTAAATTCTGGGCAATCTTCAAAGGAGACAAAAATTAAGTACACTTAGGTGCAAATGCCGGCCACCAGTTCAGCGTTTTGGAGGCGTGTAGTTCTTAAGAACGAAAGTGAAACGGTAGAAAAATAATTAACTGAATGCCCAGAGCGCCAACAATTTTTGAAGTAACGGCGAATGCACCCCAGTGATCTAACGAGAAATTGTAAAATCAATACCCAGGCAATATCAGACTTCCTGAAAGATAGCTCCAAATAATTGCTATCAACCCTAACTAACTCACCCTGTATACTGGCAATAAAGATTGTTTAATTTCGTGTAAATATTACAGTTCAAGATTACAACCGTTAACACAAAAAAGCATAAATCAAAGTCGCAGGATCGCTCTAATCTAATTAATACATGCGCTAATATACTCACAATTTGCTGACACAAACAGCAATTTACAACACGTTAAAATAAAGCAGCTTCGCAAGCGACTTAGCTGAAAAGGGTCCAGGTGCTCAGTTTTGGAGAAAACTGAACGCGGTTTTCGAGCTCTCGGCCGAGAAGTTTCTGCGGCCGTAGGTGGTGTTTTCTCAGCTCAAAGCGGCGCTGCAGCAGCGGGGTTGAGGTACCAAAACCCGGAGGTCAAATAAACCCCCCAATACGGTTTCTTCTAGTGCATTAATTAGGCGCTAGCGATCAGGAAGACCGGCTCCGTGAAGGCTTAACACCGTCGACTCGTACTACCTGCATGCAGCAAGTCGCCGTGGGCGAGAACAAATAAGCGGCTCGCCGAATTCAGCGAGGTGACCGCGCCCAAAATTTCGCTGGCACGGCTAATTAAAAACCGGCATTCATTCGGCCTGGTACTGCTTGCTGTAAAAAGGAAAAAAGGTCCGAATAGAATACACAAAGACATGAGCCCTAACGCGTCTAACTACTCACCCCAGATGATGGATTTGGGCACATAAAACAGCTCGTGGTTTCAATCACTAACAAAATCCAGCAAAGCGTAGGAAAAAGCTTCCTTTAATGAGCTCGAGGTCTTAAAGCCACGAAAACGTGAGGGCTTGCATATCACCACCACATAAAACCAACCAAAAACCCTATTAAAACATCCCCGAAGCTCGTGAATTGCTACGGCACTAAACTGCTCGTTTCAAGCTACCAGAGAAGAAGAACACGTCGAAGCTTGGCAATCGGCTTTCCCCAGATAAAAACACATCGAGGTTATCTTCGCCAAATGTCCCAGACACGCGAGGAGCGGGAAAAACCATTCGAATTCGAAATTAAGACTGGCGGCGTATTCTAAACGTAACAACTCTGTAAACAATTTCTGAAGCTAATTTTTGGCGTAAAATATTGTGATGTAGTCTGTTTTTCGCTTTTTCGCGATAACTCGAAAACTAAGTTGGCCAGATTTCTGTTTAATTGTTGCGTAACATCAAGTCAATTATCCTGTAAGGACATATCTCCTGAAACTGGCAATGAGCATAATCCTGTATGAAATAATTTCACTAAACTGGTAACAACGTGAAAGAATATTCAAATTATAAAATAAAGTAATTATCATTAACTTAATTCTGACCCACAAAAAGAACAAGCAAAATCTTCAAATCTACTTTTTGTCCTCGTACTCTGATTTATGAAGAAAATTGCACATAAAAGTGGATTATGAAAGGACTACCTTGAAATTTATAAATGAGGTTAAACTTGAAGTTATAACTTCATTGGTACAATTCGGAAAAATATAAATCTTTACAGTGGTGACAGGCATTATTAATTTTTGTTTTTTTGTAGAATTACAGTGAGAATTGTATTAACAGTAAGTAGCTTATAATGTCTATCTAAGAATTACAAAGTATATAGATATTCGATGCTTTGATTTGATAAATTATATTTGAAAAATGATTTTTATGCCGGGTGACAATGAAACCAAGGCCATGCCTCTATCTTCTTTACTTATGAACAGATTTGGATGAAATTTGCTATAATGAGATTAAACATAATTTCGAATTGACAGAGAGATGCAATAAAGATTTGTTTGACAAGAAATGCAATCAACTTTAATTTAATGTTTTTAGGAATCTACGGCTCAATCTATACTCTTTTCACATTTTCTTGCATGAAGGTTGGCCATGACAGTTTCCCCCACAGCTACTGTGTAAAAGTGCTGTGTTTTGTTTAAATGCTGTTTACATCTGAGGTTATGGTTATCAAATGCATTTAGGTTAGAAAACATGACAAAACACGTTCAAATGAAAAGTTGTCATATGTAAGTAGAACAAAAAATTGAACATGAGTAATTTTTATGTATATATCCAGTTTTACTAATACAGTAATTAAGTATTGTATTGTTGTTCTTCTTCTTTCTCGTTTCCCATTTGTGCCTCACGGCGTTGGGCCCATTATCCATTTCCTATAGGTTTTCCTCTCTCTTGCCATTCTTTTTACCTCCTCCATATTCTTTCCTCTTATACTAGCCGGCTGCGTGATATTATCTTCCCATTGTATTCGGGGTCTGCCGTTTGTTCTTCCCTCCATTCTTGTCTCCATAATCAATTTAATTGTTTATTTTCAATTTCGCGTACAATAGGCTGTCGGTCCAGTTCCTCCCTTTTGCTGCTGTTTCATATCCTATCCCACCTTGTTTTTCCCAAGGCTCTTCTAAGGTATGTCATTTCTGTTGCAGCTACTTTTGATCTATGTTTATCTGCCCAGGTCTCTCCTTCATATGTCAGAGTGGGGGTGAATATTGTTTTCTAAAGGTGCATTGATTGTTGCCTTGATTCTAATTTCTTCTTTTCCTATGATGGTATTGTTTATCTGATAATATATACTACTGCGCCAACTACTTTTTCGTCATTTTTTATATATGCGCCTAAATATTCATATTTTTCTACACATTGTAGCTGGGTTCTTCTAATTACCTACCGTTTTTCTTGATGTGTAGTATCTTACTTTTTTGTGTATTTTTTTCCATTACCTTTTCCTCCAAGTTTTGTTTCTGTATATTTATGTTGTATTGTAACTGTCTTGTATTAGTTGGCATTGCCAGGATATCGTCCGCATAAATTAGGTTTTGTGTGTTTGTAGGGTTCATGTTGTAATGCCATAATCTTGACTTTCTTGTTTCATTTTTTGTTCTTTTGTATTATACTGTTCATGTACACTACGAATTGTAAGGGACTTAAGTCATGTTAAACTTCTTTGACTTTTCTCCGAATATTTTAACTATTCCTACTGTTCTTTTATTCATGCTTTTTATGATCCTTATCAGTTTAGGGCTTCTTTCAGGGCCTTCCATATTTGCTCCCTCGGCACCTGGTCACATGCGGCTTTAAGGTCCAGAAATGCTGAGAACAAGTATCTGTCGTTGTCTATCATCTTGCATATAATTAGCCTAATAGTGTGTATATGGTCTTGCGTTTATTTCCCTGGGCGAAAAGCGGCTTGTTCATCTTCTCGTTTCCCTCAATTTCTGCTCTCAATTTCTTTTCTATGATTTTTGAGTATATCTTTAAGCTCACTGACGACAGGCATATGGCTTGGTAGTTTTCACAGTTCGTGGTGCCTTCTTTCCCATTCCGATGGTATGGTTTCTGTATGACATGCTTGTTGAAAGATTATTTTCAGCAACTTCGTTACTATATCTTCACCGTTTGTTATCAATTCTGGAGCGATGTCATCTTTCGCTGCGGCTTTCTCATTTCGCATTGTTTTTACAGCTATCTTGATTTCTTCTTCTCTTATATTTTCTTCTTCTTCATGCTCTTCTTGCTCTAGCGTTATTTGCTGTTCTTCTTGTATATCTATGCCCAGTTCTTATTCATTGGCCTCCATGTCGTTATGGAATTTATTTTCGTAATGCCTTTGCCAAACTTCTAGGACTTCCTTAGTTGTCGTTGCTAATTCTCCCTTTTAGTTCGTTATATTCCGTATTGGTTTTGCTTGATTTCCTTTTAACTTGTTTATTACGTTCCAGAATTGTTTTTGATTCTCTACATAGTTTTCTTCTATTTTTCTTCGAAATTCCTCCCATGTAGTTCTCTGAGCTAGTTTTACTGCTTCTTTCGTTTGGGATAGTAGTGTAGTTTGCTTTCTTCTGTGTTTGTTCTTTTAAAGATTTTCCATGCTTCTTTTTTCTCTATATTATTTAATTTTACGTCTTCATTCCACCACTTAGTTCTTTTTTGTTTGTTGTGCTTGATCTTTATTCCATATATTTTTTGGGTGCTTTGGAGTACGGTTTTCTTAAATTTGTTCCATCTTTCCTCAATGCTCCATTTTTCTTGTTGGTTCTCCTCTAGTTCTAATGCGTTTAATTTTCTTGTTAATGTTTGCTGGTATCTTTCTTTTGTTTGTGGATTTTGCAGCTCTGTTACTTTAATGCCTATGTATCTTTTTTCAATTTCTCTTGTGGGTTTTGTAATTAGGGTGTCTGCTACTAGTAATCTATGGTTCGTTGATAGTTCTGCTCCTCTTTTTACTTTTACGTCTTGTAGTACGTATCTCATTCCTTTGGTTATTAGGATGTAGTCAATTACAGTTTTGTGTCCTAGTGCTTCGTTCTCGTATGTAATCGTGTGTATGTTTTTGTAGTTCTACCATGTGTTGCCAATCAGTAGCTGTTTTGTTATGCAGAAATATAACATACGTTTGCCGTTGTTATTTAATTCACCATTTATTCCATAGGTACCGATTGTTGCATGTCCTATTTCTTTGTTGTTTCCTATCTGTGAATTCCAGTCTCTCAAAAGCATTACGTGGCGGTTTTTGGTATGCATGTTTTCTAAGGTCCTTTGTAGCTGTTCGTAAAAGTATTCTTTCTCATTTACGATGGCGTTATCGGTTGGGGCATAGACCTGGATACCCCCTGTTTTTTTCATGTAGTTGAATATCCATTGTGATTATCCCGAGCTTCTGGCTTCCCTGTTTGTGATTCCATTTCTCATTTCGCTGCTGATGATTATCCCTACTCTCTCTATTGCTCTTCGTCCTACATGGGATTCTGAGTATCTTAGGGTGTATCCTTTGTCCAGCATCTTCCTGCCGTCCCCCTTTTCAGTTGTTTCTGCTAGTCCTAGGATGTGGATTTTGTATTTTTGCATTTCTTCTGTCACTTCTACCTCTTTCTCTACAAGAGTGGTAATATTATGTTCCGAATCTTATTCCATTTCTTGCTTGTCGTCTTCGTTGGTTCCGTCCAGTTCCGAGGCTTCTTTTAGTTGTGCTATACGTTTTATTTTAGTTATGGCCTATTCGGGCGGATTTTGAGTCGTACATTCCAAGAACAGTAAACATACGGAGTAATACATTTAAAAAATCAAAGCTAATGGCACTTCCTCTAAACCGAAATTCAAGCAATTTTACTACATCTATTTGTCAATCGGAAATTATGCCTAGTGCCCTTGCATCAAATTTTGTCCAAATCTATTCATGCAGAAAGCAGGATATAGGCACGACCCTAGTTTCATTGTCACCCGATATACACTCGTTATACCAAGCAGACTGTTTAATACGGGTAATGAATTTCCAAACTGCTACTGAAGCTTAATTTCGACAACTCTACTTTTTCTATCACGTAGAGCATCTTATAATTCTAAGCTACTATACACTCTGGTTTATCAGCCCTCTGACAAACTTGGAGAAGTAACAGCTTTATGATGTTAATAAAAAAAAAAATTTATAGTTCAAATTTGGTGTGTTAAAAAGTAGCAAGGCTGCAGGGGCGGACTGACAACTGTTTAGCGGCACTAGATCTTGGGAATAGCATGCCACTTGATAATTACTGTAAAGCTGAGCACACGACCGTGAGCCACGTCAGCACACGAATCACTTTTTGGGTGTTTAAGGTCATTGTAATTTGGAAGTACCAGAAATAGCTATTTACGTATCAAGAGCAAAAAGTGTGTGGTTATGGCAAGTGACATTAATTGCCTACGAGGCGAAGCCGAGTTCGAGAACATTCCAAGTGTTACATACAATATTTGTTTTGTAAACCTCTACTAAAATGTTAACTTTTTAGTTGTCCTTCCTAATGGCAAAATGAATTTTATTCACTAGATAAAAAAGTAACTTTATTAACGTGGCCCTTGGTGACGTAAAAAAGCTTTTTTTCACCATTAGGCGTAAATGTACAAGTCAACCTAACCATTTCTTGGTCCCAACCTCTAGTGTTACCCCATGAAAGATGAATTTGAATATTGTTTACACATTGTTAAATTATGTTCGTTCAGATGTGACGAATCTAATGCGTTTCTGCTCCTGGGTGAGCATTCTGGGCAGCTATATTGCAGATATTTTATTCATACCCAGCAGGTGCTTCAAAATATTTTGTATTACATGATACCACAAACCCATTTCCCCCACTATATGCTTGATAATAAATCTTCTATCTGCGAGTACCATATCGTGGATTTTATTCACATTTTCTTTTGTGGTGACCGTAACAAGTTGTCCACTGCTATGTTAACCTTTCCAAGATGTTCGTCCACATTTAAACTCCGGGCACCAACGTTTCACTATGTCATAAGATACAGCAGAATCCCCCAAAGTATTCTTCATATTTTCATAAATTTGAGTGGAGTTCATATTTTCCTTTTCCAAGTACTTAATTACTGATCTTTGCTTAAATCGATCCATTTTTACGCAAAACCCCACGCATCATCAAACTTTTGAGTAGAAAAATCAAGCCAACAACACTATTGACGTGAAACTTTGGACGAATAGTCAAAAGAAAACAACTATACTTCTAATTCCGTATGAGTTAGGGGTGGAGCAATTGAAGAGTGGAAACATGAAAGGTGCTAAGTGCCATTTTTTTTCAAATGCAGTTTTTTCTGCTAAAGGGGTCTATGTGCCATCGCCAATAACCTGTGTAAAGCGCTAAGTGCCAAATGGTTTCTTAGCGGTTGTATATTTTGAAAATAGGGGTTGTTTGTTGTCTGTATGTTCCTTAGTATTTTACTTGTCGAAGGTGCTAAGTACCACCAGCTGTCAGTCGTGTTTTTCCAGGTTTCTTATTATTTAACTATAATAAATTACGTGTTCATTGTTTGTTTAAATTATATTCCAACTATGGATAGAAAAACAAATAGACGTGGTTCGTTCGTAGCTGAGCAGAAAAAGCGTAAATCATCTGGAATGGCTTATAAAATGTATAAGAAAAAGGACGTTGCCGCCAAAAAAAATCTAACCTAGAAGTACGTATATTTCCATAAGGTGAAACTTATTATGTGATTGATTATTACGTATTTGTAGTTGTCAACTTACTATCGATTTTGTTTATCAAATTTTCAGACTAGCTGCAAATGCAAATTTTCCTGCCAAAGCATTACATATGAAAATAAGTTGAAACTTTTTGAGAACTTTTATTCAACGGATAATAGTATTCAAGCAACTTATATTATGGGCTTGGTGCATCTAGGAAAAGTAAATAGGAGAAGACATGGCAGCTATCAAGATCCATGTGATAGTCGACGTCAAGCTACAATACGTTACACCATACCGGATGGTACAGGTGATATTGTTGAAGTATGTAAGGCAACATTCATTGATATATTTGCCCTTGGCAAGAAAAAAATGGAAGTTATTATTAAGAAGAAAAAGTTGGGATTTACTACATTTACTGACCAAAGAAGACGTTCTGCTCCATCCAAATTTACTGCTTTGGATCGTAAGCTTGTTTGTGATCATATCAATTCCATACCACGGGATGTTTCACATTATTCAAGAATTAAATCCGAAAAAGAATACATGATTTAAACCTCAATCGGCTACATAAAGCATTTGTAGTTTCCTATAAGTTTTATAGACAGGTATTCTTAAAAGATTTTCCACATCTGTCTTTTAGACGGCCACGATCCGATACCTGCAGAACTTGCGACAGACTGCATTGTGAGGTTCAACCATCCATTCAGAGAAGTGCAGTAGCCAAACAAGAGCTCGAACTCCATCACAGAAACGCAGAGCAAGCAGTGAAGTTAATGAAAAATGGCATGCTTCTGTCCCAACTTCCAGATAGTCATACCTCTAAAGTATCCATAGACTTACAACAAGTACTATTTATCCCTACTTTACTACTTTATGTTACAATTTGTGTATAAATTTGGCGGATACTAAACAGTCCTATATGTGTTTATGGCATGAAGGGGTTGCCAAAAGAGGCGCAAATGAAATAGCGTCTTGTTTACTTTCACTCTGATGATGCAAGCTGCAAGGTCTTGCGAAACGTTAGTGAATATGGATGCACAAACAGCAAAACGGCCAAATCTGCCAAGTATCCTCGTTCTCAAGATACTCAAACAACACGAGCCACCAAAGAGCATGGCCATCGCGGGGGTTTTTGCTCGACTTCACAAGGTGCAAGGCACATTAAGTCAGAAAATGCTGGGTGTTCATATACAAATACTACGCGGTCTAAGCCGAAATTCTATGCCAAGGAGAATAATTCGAGTAACAGCGAAAGCCTCAAACAGTTCTTACTCCGAACCCTACAACAACTGAATCATTTCTTTAAAATGCCCTGGGTTCGCTAGCTTAATCAGTTGGTGTGCTATGAGACTCTTTTTTCATTCCCAGAGTAACTAAGGGTAGCTAATATTGTTTAAGGCCACACTCGTGGACACCTGAAATGTTGTACTCACCAATGCAAACCTTAGTGACAATAAAAATCCCAACAATTTACAATATATACATATAATCTGTAAATAAACAGGAACCCACAAAGAAAAAGGTACATGGAAACAAATACACAAATTAGTTATACACTACGCATAAGAGAGTATCTTATTAAGTTTAATAGCGCCGGCAAAGTTAATTTCACGCACCCAAAATAGTAGTTGACCCTTATCAGTCAATGACACATTCGCTGACAATTGCGCAATTCTCACATAGGACTAACCTGGTTTCCTTTATTTTTCCTCCCGTAGCCCAGGAAACGCTGCAAGGCTGCTGTCGAAACGGCCTTTGAACCTGTCGATTCGGCAGTCGTTAGCGTCTTCAAGGAGCTGTTATTCTTCCTGGTTGGCCCCTGGCGGAGGTCTCCAGTTAGACCGTGAAGGTACCACGTACCATTTCACTTGGTTCGCTATTTGCGAATCCAACTAACCCGCACTGTTTGCAGGTTGTATAGTGAGTCGCTTGACTCGCCGAGCTTGCTGGCTTGGGCGCGAATGCCTCCTCTTGCAGGCCTCTAGCGTTGATTCAGATACCGACCGGTTATTCCCCGAAGTAAACTGCACTGTCGACGCATTCTTTCACCTAATCGCGGCGCGTTACGCTCTATAGTCATTGACTGCGTATACATCAATTATTACTCTATAGTGCTAAACTAAATGAATAAACACAAGAACACTTACTGTCAGACTTTATTGCTAATTAGCATATAATGAAAAGATGTAAAATAAGTATAGACAGGTGCAACGAATTGACCCGTTTCACAGTCTGTGTTAAAACTGACGTAAAACCTAACCTGCTAACAGTTCTAGAACGGTAAACATAACTTAATGATTTGGCAACAAACGCGGTAACTAAGTAATATCGTTCTATCGTGCAAAAACGTATATTTCACACAACGTGTTATATACAGGATCCGGTAACGATAGGGGAGTGGAAGATATTTGTAACACTATGAGAATTACATAATTATCGCTTGCATAAAAGTTGTAGGTACCAAGGTAGTGCACATTAACAAAATAGTTTTGATTATACAGGGTGTTTCAAAAAAGTGTGGAAAATCAAACTTACTCTCTTTAATGGAATGCCCAATGTTTAGTATTTTGAATTGATATACTAATCATTTTGATGTAAAGTTGTATGGGTGTAACGGCAACTGTTTTAGAGATATTGAAGATTTTATGCAAAAAAATGCTGAACTTTAGGCGGCTGCTGTAGATAACAGAAAACAACTGAATGATGAAAATATTTTTCGCGATTTACCTTTAGAGTCTAAAAGAGTGAGTGCGGGTTATAATGCTATACAGGTTGCTCAAAATTTGTAAATTTAATAATTTCGGTTTGAAAATACCTTTTAATCAGTTTTTTTGGTATGTAACTTCTTAGCCTTAAATTAAACTGTTTTTCAGATATGCGATATACATAAAATAACAATTCAAGCCTTTTAAGATGCTTTATTTCAAGGGATAACAAACAAACGCCCCTAAAATGATAAACACTTGATCTCTTCAGAAATATAAATCCAGTCAGTGTTGATATAGAAAATAATAAACACGAAAAAACGACAAATTCAAGGATAAATTAATTCCAAGATCAAATAATAAGGGATAAAAAAACAAAGACGACTACATTAAAATCCTATACGTAATTACTCTAAATGTTCTAATATTTCCCATTTTGTTCTCTGGGTATTAAAGCTATACAGAGAGCTCATAATTTTCAAATATATAATAATTTGGAGTTGTTTAAATAGAGCACCCTCTATATTTCTGTACTTTTGAGCAGTACTTTTAATGAGCTTTTTTCTGATGCATTTTCTAGCCCTAAATGCTATCGCTTTTCAGATTTAATTATTGTTTTTTTAAATTTTTTCGTGTTTGTTATTTCTAGTTTCAGCAGCGGTTGAATTTTTATTATTTAAACTTGGCTCGTTGTTGTTCTTGAAGAGTTACAAGTGTTTCAATGTACAGTATAATGGCGTTTGTTTGTCATCCCTTGAAATAGAGCATCTTAAAGAGCTTGAATACGCATATTTGAAAAACACTTGAATTTACATATCAAAAGAAAGCTCATTAAAAGGGTTTTTTTAAATTATAAAAATATACAGGGTGTTTCATTTTTACAAAATCCGAAATTATTAAATTTGAAAATGATGAGCACCCTGTATAATATTAAAGTATTTTTTGTTAATCATTAACCTGATTTTTTGTTGTATAATTTTTTACAACTTTATTTTAGTTTGACTTGATAGAGGAATAAAGCTTTCCGAAATACCGGCGCAGATAAAAGGGGTTTGTTTTAAATTGTTGCCAGAAGAAACGACATTATTTACTATACTAGCAGTCCAGTGAGACAAATGTCTCATTTAATAAAACAAAAAAGACCGTTTTGCAAATAGAACGCGTATTCACCACACGTACGTATCTGACGTCATTGTTGGTAGCAAACTACCAGTCACATTCGCCTTGATAAAATTTGCCTAGAATCTAACCTAAAAAGTTCGGATTAGGATAATTACGATAATAATTAGTGTTAGAGACTGAAATTCGGTTCCTGGCCTGACATGACCATTCCAAACATATAACTTTAATAACTTTTTTCTCTATCTCTTAAGGTTTGGCTGCTGAAACAGCGTCCCAGACAGACAAAACAGCGTCCCGGACAGACATGTCTATTAGATAAAGGATTGTTCATCAACCTGTCGTTTGTTACTGTTTCGCTGTTTGATATTATCATAGTTAAACTTCTTACCGTTATTACAAAATCAAAGTCCTTATTGATTCTAAAAACTTTAATAGCTGAAAAATTGCAGATTTGCGATGTGCAGAGATACCATTTCGATTAAAAAACATAGTTATGTGATTGGTTGAAAAGCTTTATGTTATCCAAAAGAAAATGTTTATATATTTAGTCTAACGTGATGTTAATGTCATCAAGTGAACTTTTAAAATGCGAAATAGTATATTGTATGTTAAGAGCTGAGCATATTATTAAAGAAAAATATCAAATTTCGTTTTATCGCAAAAATTAATTGACAATCAAGTTAACATTACTCGCGCAGTCTATATGACATGTGACGCGATTATTTCCACAAATGACGGGCGTTGTCAAGGAAACATTCGGACGTGGCTACCTATTTTGTTAACGCGGAAACCCAAAACGCTCGGCGAGCGGCAAAAAGATGAAAACGCACGCTCAGCGGCAAATGTCAACTTTCTGTTGTCAAATGACAGTGAGAAAAATCTACTTTCGATGTCAGTCGTCGAAAAACTGATTTTTTATATTTTATTGAGGTACATTAATTCATATTTTTCGTCGCAAATGTAATATGTGTTAAATTTTATCGTCTTATATAAATTACTGTTCAATTTTTTACAAAAAAAGTTGGAAACTACCTGGATGTTTTTCTTTACATTATTTAGATTTTTAAGCAAACGTTGGTGATGATGATCTGAATTCAGTTCAGTTTTGTGCTCTACAAGACAATACAAGAAAGGGGACATAAGCAGCTATGAAATTGATACGAAAGTAGCATTTCAAAATTTCATTAATCATTAATCAGTTATCAAGTGTTGACAATAGCAATAAAGAAGAAATTCAGACTGTGTCTAAGAGGAGCAGTAAGCGAATGCCAAAGATCTAAGGAAGCCATATCTACTACCAACTCACACTAAAGTGGCACTGTAAGTCTATGTTAAACCTGACGCAAAACCTAACCTGCTAACCTCGAATTTGACATAGAGTTACAGTGCCACCAACATATTATTCATACATGTGAATTTCCACAGCCGCCCCTTATGGACCTTAATAAACATGTGGTATAAAATTTTAATAATTATAATATTTAAAAACCATGCAGCTACTGAACTTGACATAGTATTTGATTATTTCTTGCAACGTTATTTACATGTGAAGAATTTAGTGATATTGGGAGACTTTAATATATCTAGTTTTTATAACTCAGACTTCAGTGATAAGTTGTATTCTTCCATAACCGAGTTTTCTGAATTACCTATTAAATTTGGGCCAATGGAGTCAAGTCCTTAACAGTAATAGTAAATTACATGATCTCGTGTTTTCTAGTTGTAGTTGTTCTGTTAACCATGATAGAAAACCACTGATAAGTGTGGACATGCATCATCCAGCTCTAAGTATTTGCTTTAATATATTTCCGTCAATAAACAGTATAAAATATAATTTTATTCGCAACCATATATGTAATAAGATCATTACTAACTTTTAAAAAGTTGGAAAATGAGCTATTTCCAACTTGTAACTTTCCAACCGGTCGGAAAAGCCGTAGCAGCGGTTGGAAATTAACCCATTCCCGACCGCTGTGTAGGTAGGGACAAGGGGAATATCGTTCATCCATTCATGCGCCTCACAACCTGTCTTATCATAATATAATAATTTTTCCAATTATTGTTTAGAATAAAGTGTTTGCGAATAAAATACTATACATACCACTGTGAAAAGTTTAATTCCTATATCGAGATAAAGTTGACCTCGACGCTACGCGTCTCGGTTAACTACTTAATCTCTCGACAGGAATGAAACACTTTCCACCTCGGTATGTAATATACTTTTAATAAAGCAAATTTTGTTGGACTATATGATACATTAATCTCAGTCGATTGGTCTGGGCTGAATGATTCTGCCAATGTGGATGACGCATGTAATATTTTTTACAAGATATTGTATAATATACTTGAGCAGTACGTCCTTACTATAAGAAGAAAAATAATACACAGAAATACCCATTTTGGTTTACACAAAATATTATCAAAAATGTTAAGCTAAAGAGCAAATTTTACAAGAGATATAGAAAAAGCGACTTCCAACATAGTTTAAGGGAGTTTAAACGTATGCGGGCGCTTGTAAAATGTCAAATTAGAGTGGCGTATAATGATTATTTAATTAAAATTGAAAATTCTATCAATACTGATTCCAAGAATTTTTGGTCTTTTATTAGATCTAAGAAGGGTATTTCTCGAATACAAGGGAAGCTAAATAAAGGAAATGTGCATTATAATCGTCGTCAAGATATTGTAAATGCATTTGCGGATCAATTTAGCAGAGTTTATCAAGACTCTAGTTTATTTATGCTGGATACTCATTCTACATCCTTCAATTTTCCTAATGTAAATGTAAATATTCAATCTATATCTGAAAATGATATCAAACTCGCAATTCATAAACTTAAAAACAAACAGATATCTGGACTTGGCCAAATTCCCAGCTACCTAATTAAAGATTGCGGAAACATTTGCATCGCTCCACGTTTAGTTATTTTTAACTTGTGTTTAAAAACTAATACCTTTCCTAACAAGTGGAAGTTCGCCCGAGTCTGTCCTGTGTTAAAGAATAATGATGCTACTGACGTAAGTAACTATAGACCAATAGCTGTATTATCAAACTTTTCTAAAGTTTTTGAAATGATCATTTATAACTACATCTACGCGTCTGTCAAAAGTATCATATCTCCATATCAACACGGATTTGTTGAGAAGCGGCCAGCAGTAACGAATTTATGCTGTCTTGTTCAATTCACTTCTGAAATCGTTGACAACCAAGGACAAGTGGATGTAGTCTATAGGCTACTGATCTTTCAAAGGTTTTTGATCGAATCATCATGGGCTATTACTTATGAAATTGTACATGTATGGTTTTTAGTATTTCTCTAGTGAGATTGCTGGAATCTTATCTGCTAGATAGGACTCAGATTGTGGAATATAGTGGTAACTCTTCTGTACCGTTCACTGCTCGGTCTGGTGTACCTCAGGAGTCAAATCTTGGACCCTTACAATTGTTACTGTTTATTAACGACCTTGGGCTTACTTTGCAATGCGAAACGTTTATGTTTGCGGAAGATGTGAAGATATTCACATCAGTTAACAGTTCAGTTGATTGTATCAATTTGCAAAGTAATTTAAATCTTCTTCGTGAATGGTGTACTAATAATAGACTAAATTTAAATGTAGCGAAATCTAAAGTTGTAACCTTTTCAAGGAAAGACATGCCTGTAGTTTTTTATTACACCGTTCGTGGTAGCAAGTTAAATAGGTGTTATGAGATAGAAGATCTTGGTGTCATTTTTGACAGCAAATTGTCATTTAATACGTATATTGTGCAAATGGTATCATCTACCAATAAAATGTTGGGTTACATAATGCGAAATCCAAAACAATTTTCTAATATAAGTACCATTATAAAATTTTTTTTTTTTTACTTGTACGATCGCGTCTTGAACGTTGCTTCTTAATAATATGGTCTCCTTACTATGATCGATATAAAGTGCTTATTGTGGGTATTCAACGGAAGTTTAAAAATACCTTTGGTGTAAAGTGTATGGTTCTTATCCAACCGAGGGTTTCCAAACGAAGAGCTGTTGGCCGCCTTCCATATATGTTCTCTTGATACCAGCGATCAATAATTGCTTTGACGTTTTTATACAAATTATTGCATCACCAAATTGATTGTCCTTCAATTTTGGCTATGATTAATTACCATACACCGAGAAGTAATAGTAGATTACAGTGCACTTTTTACCTACAAACAGCTAAAACTAATTTACTATTAAAATCTTATATATTAGGTATGTGTTCACTATACAATCAAGTTTGTGGAAAATGTGATATATTTGAATGCACAGTAAAATTGTTATTGGAAACTTATTATGAATATTGTTGATCCGTTATTTAGTTCTAAGTTTACATGTATACTTTATCTCCATAATTTTATGATTGTTTTGTAATTTGTCCTTTAATTGGCTCTGCTGTTGGACAATAAATATATTATTATTATTATTAATATATTTGAAAAAGATAATGTAAACTAAGATTAGAGGTTTCTGATTAAAACAATGCTACATTTTACAATGCCCTATATAATTTTGGCAAGAGGCTTCCCCATTCCTAGGATAGTCGATAACACTAGTTGCTTTTGATGTCATGTTCCCGTAACAGCTTCGGGTGACATTCAAAGCGCATTTTAGGTAAGGACGGGGTTGTGGAGCAGCGAGAGATTTATTCCGTGCTGTTGTTCTGAACGGACACAGCGTTGCGAGGGTTATGGATGATCCTCATTAAACATAACCTTAATGTGCTGTGATTTTACGATAATATATTGCAGTGATTATACCACTCCCTCTAACATCAACCAATGAAAAACGGCAAAATGCATAGTTACGCATGTACTAACTTTTGATAATGTTCATAGCAACTGATAAATTATCAGTGATAATCACCGCACCTTCCTGATTAATAGGTGATAATCACACGCCTTTACAAATATCACGTTACCTGCTGTCAGTACAATTGTCATAACAACCACATTAACTGTACTTTTAATATTTAAAATACACTATTCAAACGTTGTTTATTGACTCTTGATATAATCTAGCCGAATGCAACTCGTGTCTCCTTGATTATCAAATCATTTCTGTTTCCACTCGATATATTGTTTTAGTCAATCACGCTCGTCCTTCGGACTCGCGTAATTGCCAAACAATATATCTCATGTAAACAGAAATGATTATTTGATAATCAAGAACCCACTAGTTGCATTATATATGATAATTTCGTTTTGTTAACTAAATTGGGACTGACAAGTTATTAGTCTGCTATAATTACACCCTACGTACGTGACCAGCGAAATATAACAATATTTTTCTAAGACCACCACTAAAAGTAGGCCTTTTAGAGCTAGCTTTTTTCACTAAAAGTGACGTTTTATAATTTAGCGTGTTTAAAATGAGATCAGCTGTTTACTTTTAGCCCATGTGCCAAAAGTGAAGTGAGGTTCAAACTGGAAGTGAGGTTCGAACTGGAAGTGAGGTTCGAACTGGAAGTGAGGTTGTAAAGTTATTCTAGTTACTTCTTGCGTTAGAGGTAAAGTGCTTTTTAAATAATTAAAGCGTTATGTAATGAATAAAGTCATATGTGTACTATTATAATTACCAAACGTGCGTGTGATTAGGCTACAAGAACTAGTTTAACGCGTACTAGATAAGGTGTTTATAAAGAAGACTCAACAGTTTGCAGAATTTCTGTGTCAAGTTACAAATTAGTATAGGAAGCATTTTGCCAACCTTTGCGTTATGCGAAGTGCACTGGGTCAGATTGCGATCAATATGCATGATTACACTACATTAAGTGCATGCTGTCGTGTTTTTAGTTTATGTTAATAGTATATTGTAAAAACACGACACACATTTAATTATATATAAGGCCCTGTATTTATTACTGAGATTAATATACTTTAAACCCTCGAAGTACGTTTATTTGCAACGGAAGACGTAGGCGAAGATTGTCTTTCAAGGGGTGGTAAGGTCTGGCCATCCCCCGTTACATCTTATTGCAACAAGAAGTTCCATCTCCTGTCAAGAAACAACACAGGTTCGACAATATTATAAAATCTACCTTCCGAATTGGAAATTGTAACGTTTAGAATTTTTAGCAGCGATTTGGCATACTTTGTATGCAATGTGCTTTCAACATTTGGGTAAAATTCAAAATTTTCAAATGATAATATTTTATTAATGAACTTAATTTTATTTAAACCAATTTATGAATCGAAATGCTTTTTTAGTGACATAATCCTGAGGGTTACCAAAAATAGTGATAATCACCGCACCTTCCTGATTAATAGGTGATAATCACACGCCTTTACAAATATCACGTTACCTGCTGTCAGTACAATTGTCATAACAACCACATTAACTGTACTTTTAATATTTAAAATACACTATTCAAACGTTGTTTATTGACTCTTGATATAATCTAGCCGAATGCAACTCGTGTCTCCTTGATTATCAAATCATTTCTGTTTCCACTCGATATATTGTTTTAGTCAATCACGCTCGTCCTTCGGACTCGCGTAATTGCCAAACAATATATCTCATGTAAACAGAAATGATTATTTGATAATCAAGAACCCACTAGTTGCATTATATATGATAATTTCGTTTTGTTAACTAAATTGGGACTGACAAGTTATTAGTCTGCTATAATTACACCCTACGTACGTGACCAGCGAAATATAACAATATTTTTCTAAGACCACCACTAAAAGTAGGCCTTTTAGAGCTAGCTTTTTTCACTAAAAGTGACGTTTTATAATTTAGCGTGTTTAAAATGAGATCAGCTGTTTACTTTTAGCCCATGTGCCAAAAGTGAAGTGAGGTTCAAACTGGAAGTGAGGTTCGAACTGGAAGTGAGGTTCGAACTGGAAGTGAGGTTGTAAAGTTATTCTAGTTACTTCTTGCGTTAGAGGTAAAGTGCTTTTTAAATAATTAAAGCGTTATGTAATGAATAAAGTCATATGTGTACTATTATAATTACCTTTGATAACTGATTTTGACAGTACTGGTTCTTCAAACATCGCTTTATTATGACATAAATTATAACTGTCATAAATGCAAACCTTTGTTAAATCAACATTTATGGGTTAATAATAGAAAATTGAAAGTCATAATTTTCATGTCTCGTGCATAAACATCAACTATTAGCACTTGTTGCATAAATAGCTATTTAGCAAGCACTAAATCTTACTCTATTGATTTTTCGACTACTTTTAACACTGTCAGAAACAAAAAGTTGGATAATATGTAAAATATATTTTTGTGTGTCTGGGTATATTTAAATATTAGTTGCTTTTGGATTTTCCATAGATGATAATTTGAAACTGAAACTGTTTAGTAGAATAATAAATTGTCGTCATGGTCGTGTATGTATCGAATATTGAGATATGATGTGGAGAACTGAAGAATATCTTGAAAAACTCTTTAAAGCAGTAATAAAGTCATTAACTCGAAGAGTAGAAGTGCCTGAAAAAGACGTTTTTGAAGAGGCAATAATAGCTATTTATGGTGCAAGTCTCATTTCTCGAGTGTATTATTTGTTACAACACAAGCGTGCCGTACAAAATTTTATTGAACAGCTCAATAAATATTTAAGAAACATTAATTTTGTAGTGTCAGCCATGAAAATTCGTAGTATAAATGTAGTTTAAATGTATAATTAGAGTGATTCCTGTTATACGTCGAAGCCGGACATCTCGGCGCAGCCACTTCGGCACCGCCATCTCGGCGCGGGGCCAGCTCGGCGCCGGGACAACTCGGCGCGTAGTCATCTCGGTGCCAGCCGATTCGGCGTTGGGTCATCTCGGCTCAGAATTGGTTTAGAAAAATATAGAGTGACCACAAAAAAGTCGGCACCAAATGGGAAACATTTGTATTTTTGTTTTTCAAAAAAGCTTTTTATGGCAATAATTTGTGCTTGTCTGAAAACCTATTTAGCCCGTATTAGATATATTGAGTGATTTTTACTTAGTTAGAAACTGGCGTTTTTCGAAATTGTGTAAATCCAAAAAGTGTTATTTTTTTTTAAATTAAGCAATATTTCAATGCGATTTTTTTATTGTGTGTTAGTTTTAGCTGACTGAACAATCTCAAGGCCAGAAAACAACTTTTTTCGTAAAATGTGTCTCTGTCTTGGCTGGTAAATGCATTTTTCGTAATTATTTAAAAAAAATGTAGGATTTTACTGGTAACGGAAGTCACGTGACAACTTTTGTTTTGCCCATTTGTAATCTCTGGTTGCCAGTGTTTGATTTTCTAAGAAACTCTAAATTAAAAAAATCCATTGGATGCCAGCTTTTTGGTAAACAATAATTAAAGGGTAAATGTAATATTCAAATTCAAATTTGAACTAGTGTCTGAAGCCTTCCAATAATGCACTTTAGGAAATGATTCAGAAAACGTAGTTTGTTGACTGGTTAAAGTTGAAGTAAGTTATGTGACCAAGAACACCAGGCTAAACCTTCTTTGATTTAGTAGTAATTGTAGTCCACGCTAACTCACATCGAAATGAATTCAAAGTATGTTAAATGTGTCTTAAAATTAATGATATACAAATTCTGCATTTATACATTGTTTCAAGTTCAATCTCTAGCGTAGAATGCTATTTTGCGTCTTTCTGTTAATTCAGGTCGACCTGCTGGACTGGTCTCTATTGTAGTAGCTGAGCACACATAAAACTACATTTACAATTACAGAGTCAAGATATTGTAGTTCGACGTAATAACATTCAGCGAGGAAAACTACGTTGACATTAAAGTAGGTCCCAGTTGTTACAAATTTTAAAGTAAGTATTATATATTGTCCCAAAAAGCACACACACTCAAAGGAATTAATTATGAGGTAAACATGTGTAAATAAGTTAGGAACATTTTAAATGAGGAGAATATATTTCATCGGCTACTGGTTGTTTCAAAAACTCACCTAAATACAGAAATTCAATTTATTCCATAAAAAAATTAATTAACAATTCTTTGGCCATTATTTATAAAGTATACGTTTTTGACTGCGGCGATTTCGGTTTAATGATGATAAGTTGATGTGTTACAATACGCAAGTGTATTTGCAAAATGGAATAATACTAACAGAATAGTTCAATAAGTAATGTCAACGTGGGTGGAAATTGTATCAGTCTTGATCCTCCATTATACCATTGCCACAGTTGGTGAGACAAACTATGAATAATTCTAATTTGTAGTTCGGTAACATGCTGGTTTGATGCTACATATGAATTTTAAAATCAGCTTTGAGTGGTTACAATGGTCGTGCATGATACACCATTACAGCAATAAAACACAAAATGCCGTACGCAATAAATCCATTTGTCACTCTTGCAATAACCAATAAAAGGACAGCTTTTTGTCAGTCCCATTAATCACAATAAATTGTATAAATCAGGCTCGAAAAGGGATTTGGCTTTCATGATCAACTTTCGCCAGAAGATGCAAGCTTTGTTTGGGTGATATTATTTCGATATTGTGCGGTTAATTGATTTGTAGACATCTTATGCTTTTTCATAACGTTTAGATTCTATTGTAATACCGTAGTTACTTATTTCGTGTATCAATTTTTATAAATTCGATGATATAATGCAAGAATCTGGAATATTTATATTTATGGTATTTTCAACATTACTACATTTTCTCCGGAATTTAACCTTTCGACCTGTTACGTGGTAGAAATCGCAGTAATATGGATTCAGAACTTATATATTCTCCGTCCTATAAATTCCTGAGCAGTCTCGAGAAGATTTTGATAGAAGACTCCGATTTTCTGAACAACTAATGGGAAAGTGCTATAGAAATATTCACACTTCCAGAAACGTGAGACAGAAAACAATGGAATTCGTAGAAAAATACGCAGAAGTCTATATATTAAGATGATCTACTTGGGTTTTACATAACAATACATTTTACTTTATGAGTATAAATAATTGTTCCTCATTACTTTAGTGTGTCCATCGTATTTTATTATAATGCTAGTGAGTCACCTGAACTACGCTTCGGTTCGCTAATTTAAGAGTGATTCATTAATGTAAATTTAAAAAAAAATATGCATCGGCCAGGAATCGAAACCGGGCCACCCGCGTGGTAGGCGAGCATTCTACCCCTGGATCAACATGGGTTGTTTGATATATGAACATAGTGAATCACCCGAGCTAACAGCACACGGGCACAGCAGCTGTCACACTGTAGCACACAGCGACAGAGGCTCCGCTCCGCTGCTTAGAGGATTTAATTAAATTAAACCTTTTTCGTTCTTCTTTTTAAAATAAAAACCGGCCTACGATCTAAGTCTAAAAATTAACAAACTTTGAAGCCATCATACAACTTAATTGGTCCAGTATCTTTGGAGGAGATAGCGAACAAAGATACAAGTAAAGAAAGAGAACGATTTTATGTTATAGGATATACTGCTCAACAAATGAACTGCACCACTCATAAAAATTGTTTTTGTTACATTACGTTATAATATATATAAAACTTTTTGTTTAAGCATATTTAATTGCACTGTTCTCAAATATTAACTAAAGCATTAACAAAATGATATTAATAAACTTCGAAATAATAAAATTATAAAAAACTATATTTAACAAAAATAATAGGAAGAACAAAAAAAATCATTAATAGTTTTTTGAGTCTTCTTGGGTTCAAACTTATGTTTGATCATGGACCAAAACTCCCACTAATCGTCCACTTCGCTCGGCCAGAATGTTCAAACTTATGTCTGAACATGGACCAAACAGTTTAATAAAAAAGGTGTGAAATAATATAAACACAAACGTGCGTGTGATTAGGCTACAAGAACTAGTTTAACGCGTACTAGATAAGGTGTTTATAAAGAAGACTCAACAGTTTGCAGAATTTCTGTGTCAAGTTACAAATTAGTATAGGAAGCATTTTGCCAACCTTTGCGTTATGCGAAGTGCACTGGGTCAGATTGCGATCAATATGCATGATTACACTACATTAAGTGCATGCTGTCGTGTTTTTAGTTTATGTTAATAGTATATTGTAAAAACACGACACACATTTAATTATATATAAGGCCCTGTATTTATTACTGAGATTAATATACTTTAAACCCTCGAAGTACGTTTATTTGCAACGGAAGACGTAGGCGAAGATTGTCTTTCAAGGGGTGGTAAGGTCTGGCCATCCCCCGTTACATCTTATTGCAACAAGAAGTTCCATCTCCTGTCAAGAAACAACACAGGTTCGACAATATTATAAAATCTACCTTCCGAATTGGAAATTGTAACGTTTAGAATTTTTAGCAGCGATTTGGCATACTTTGTATGCAATGTGCTTTCAACATTTGGGTAAAATTCAAAATTTTCAAATGATAATATTTTATTAATGAACTTAATTTTATTTAAACCAATTTATGAATCGAAATGCTTTTTTAGTGACATAATCCTGAGGGTTACCAAAAATACCATGACTGTCCTTTTGGAAAATATTTTTAACAATTGCAACAACATATACAAATAGTACAGTTCATTTGTTGAGTAGATATATCATCATAAATACAAACGGAAGGATACTACGATACAATTTCGTCTTTTAGTGGTGGGAAGTAAAAGGTGTAGATGTTTTATTATGTTTTTAAGTTTTATAAGCTACTTTGTGACTCGAAGTTACAACACTAAAGCCCATTTTCTAAAGAAGCAGTAGCTCGTTTGGTAACAAATATAAAAAAATCTTCCGGTGCTGTTTACAGTGAAAAATATTTAGAATATTTATACCTACTCCTAAATTGATCACATGCACCCAACCAAAAATATATCCCAAATATATCCTCATCTATTGACTCGTAGTATGTCATTTATTTTTTCTGCAGAAGAGTAACTCTTCGTTAAATACTCATTTTAATACTGCAACTTCTACATAAGCCGTAGAAGTAGCATTTTAAA